>CM035429.1:103385670-103388170 GCA_020310875.1 Ceratopteris richardii
TGGTTTTCATGCCCTTTCTGCACAAAGCCACGGGGCTGAAAAACATACACTTCTTCATGCAAGTCACCATTCAGAAATGCTGTTTTAATGTCCAACTGATGTACATTCCAACCATGATGGGCTACAAGTGCACAAATGCTGCGAACAGTAGTCATACGGCATGTAGGTGCAAAGGTCTCATCAAAATCAATGCCTCTTTCCTGTGCATAACCCTTTGCAACAAGCCTAGCCTTATACCTGTCAACTGTACCATCAGGTTTACGCTTCAGCTTGTATACCCACTTAGTGCCAATGGCCTTCTTGCCAGGAGGAAAGTCACATAAAGACCATGTACCATTCTTCATTATAGCATCATATTCAGATTGCATAGCAGCCATCCAATTTTCTGAATTTTGTGCTTCATCAAAAGAAACAGGCTCATTCTCATCACAGAGACTAGATGCAGCCATAGAATAGCAATCTGATGCAAAGGAGGCACTATGAGAGCCTGAACGAGTACGATATGACAAAGGTGCATCTAATTTACTGTCACGCAAAGTCTGCACCAGCCATTTTGGCATAGTTTTTTCCTGCTCAATATCAGCTCTCTCATCAACAAGTGCATCATGTAAATCTGCATCAGAAATGGAATGATCTGCATCATCATATGAAACCTGCAAAGGCTGAGAAGTTGCCTCATTAGGACCAGCACTAGTCTGTCCACCTGTAAAAAGAGACATCAAAGTATCATACATGTCTTTGGAGCTAACAGATGTCTCCTTAGTA
This sequence comes from Ceratopteris richardii, assembly GCA_020310875.1. Taxonomy (NCBI): domain Eukaryota; kingdom Viridiplantae; phylum Streptophyta; class Polypodiopsida; order Polypodiales; family Pteridaceae; genus Ceratopteris; species Ceratopteris richardii. Next base: position 103,386,436 of record CM035429.1, read on the forward strand.
CATGAAAGCAATGGCTGAATAGCATCTTCCACAAAGACAACATCACGGCTAACCAGAATGCGTTTAGTCTGTGGATGATACAGACGATAGCCTTTACTTTCAGAACTGTACCCAACAAAAATACATTTTACTGCCTTATCATCCAATTTTCTACGATGTTGTTCAGGCACTAATGCATATGCCAAACAACCAAAAACACGCAGATGAGCAACAGATGGCTTGCGGTCATGCCAAGCCTCATATGGAGTGATAGACTGCAACGCTTTAGTGGGACACCTATTCAGTACATATGTTGCACACATGACAGCCTCAAGCCAGAAACTATGTGGTAAAGCCTGACTTTTGACCATGCACCTCGCCATCTCCATGAGTGACCTATTCTTTCGTTCAGCAACTCCATTCTGTTGAGGTGTATACACTGGTGTTTTATCCCACGTTCAGCCAAAAATGCATTAAAATCTGAAGACATATATTCCCCCCCTCGATCAGAACGGAGGGTGCCCATTTTACATGCTAAAAGATTTTCAGCCAAAACCAAAAACTGTTTGAAGCACATGAACACTTCGGACTTTGCTTTGAGTGGATATACCCATGCATGCCTAGAAAAATCATCAATGAAAGTCACGAAGTAAAGGTAATTTCCAAAAGAGGGTGTCTGCATAGGACCACAGACATCACTATGTACAAGCTGCAATTTCTGCATAGCCCGAACTGAACCATCTTTTGGAAAGGAAGAACGCTGCATTTTGCCCAAAATACAGCCTTCACAAACATGTTTTCCAGGTGCCTCAAGTTTGGGCAAAGAGGACACCATTTCAGATTTCTACAGGCGTAACAAACTAGCAAAATTCAGATGACCAAAGCGTGCATGCCAAAGCTTTGCATCTGACATAGCCTGAGAATCATGAACTGCACATGCCGAATCATTCACAGATCTTTCATAGTCTATGATCTTATACAGCCCACGACATAAAATGCCAGAAGCAATAATCACATCGCCATTTGAGAGATCATGCACTGTACACCTGTCATCAACGAATTTCACAACCAAACCAATCTTGGCTAATGCAGAAACTGATAACAGGTTCTTTTTTATCCCTGGCACAAATAAATCATCTGACAAAGTGAAAGAACTACCATCAGCAGTAGTCAGAATGATCTTACCAACTCCCATAACAGGATAAGAGGAGTTATTGGCGCATGTGACAGTATTCCCTGTAGGGGCAGACTTGAGTGAAGAGAAGAAACTGCACTGCGAGGTAATATGTTTGGTCGCCCCACTGTCAAAGTACCAAACATCTGAGTCTATTGCAAACATGCACTGATCATGAGAAGATGGGTCAAAACTGCAGATAGTAGTAAACGCCCATTCTTCTTCCTGCACAAGATTTGCAGACTCTGTTTTTGGTGTAGAGGCCTCTGCAACAACCATTCCAGCCTCTTTCTTCTTTGCCTCTTTAGCAGCCAGTTTTGGACAGTTCTTTATAATATGATCATTTCCTTTACAGTACTTGCAAAACAATTTCTGCTTTTCTGATTTCTTCTCATCTTTATCCTAGTTCTTCGATTGTGCAGCATTTGCAGATTTCTGCTTACTAGTAGAAGAGCTCCATTTTCCTTTGCCCTTCTGACTAGCCAGGAAAGCTTGATCTGCAACACGCATAATGGACCTGTTCTGCCTCGACTGATCTTCCTGCAACAGAACAGAGACCAATTCCTCAAATGACAAGGCATT
>CM035429.1:103398170-103415670 GCA_020310875.1 Ceratopteris richardii
AAAATCTAAATCTAGGCACAATTTCGGGAACTAGATACAACAGTTTGTTCATAAAGTGCCTAAGAGGTATGAAGAGTGTGTGTATGTGAGTTTGGAGTGAATAGACACAATTGAACTGATTGTACAACAAATCCTAAACTGAATAACAAGAAAGATTCCTCCTTGTGTAGCAACAAAGGAAGAATGATTGAATATAGACTTGATACTCACAAAATTCAGCAAGAGCTGAATGATTGGCTCCAAAATCTCCTCCAACGGTGCACCAAAAGTTAGTAACCTCCAAGCTAGGTTGATCCTTGTGTTTTATGCTCAAGTGATGCAAAGAAGTGAACCCTAAGGCCTTCTTATATAGGCTTCCAAACTGATCCATGAAAATAGCTGCGAAAAGCACCTAAAAAACCAAAAAAGCTTGCTCTAATTGAAAATAGCGATCGGCTTTTGGGTTCTTAGAAATTTGCTTTTTTAACAGAAAACTCCAACGATCTCCCTAATTAGCCATCAACAGAATATGAGAACTTGCTTTCCTTGATGTATAGACTCGGAGGAACAATATAATGTAAAAAATCATTTTGGACAAAAATTAAGGTTAAGGTTTTCTACCATTTGTGGACCCCTAATGTTATGTACCAAATGAAAGCTCTTCTGAAGTACTAATTGATCAGCTCATAATAATTTTTGACCTTTTGTGACTAAAATTTGGCTAAGTACCAAAAATTAGGGTTGTTGGATATTAGGGTTTTATGTTATTCTGAAATTGTTTCCAACAATTAAAACAGACTCTATAGTGATGAATACTAAATTTTATTTTCATTCCATATTTTTGAGAAGTTAACACATGAGATTAAGACTTCAGTTAAGTATCATAGAAAAAATATGTTATAACATTTTAGTGCCAAAAGAATGAAGCTTATGGACCATAATTCATGATAAGGGCTCCTTTCTTATAAATGAGGCCTTGCTAAACTAACAACTTACGTTATTGTTTATGCGAAAAAACTAGTAGAATGCTTTCCAACTAACATATGCTGAGAATGAGAATGTCCCAAGGGTTCATTACATTTATTATTGTACTTTTTATAAAAAGAGGAGTATCTGGGGACAAATCAACACATTAAGGGTATATATGGTCTACGTGTGATGTATATACCCTTAATGTGTTTTTTTTTAATCTCTTTGAAAGGATAAAAATCTCAATTTTCATTGCGTTTGAATAATTTAAATGATTGAATATCAATTCAAATCTCTTTTTCATACTCTCCATAGTCAAAAGAAGCATTCTTTAGCGGGGGGAACAAGTGCAAAATAAAAGTGGCTTGTAAAATACATCATAAGCTGGACAGGGTGTACAATAGCAGATAGATAAAGTGAAACTATATGCTACAGCAGAACAAGCATGACAAATGATCTGGAAACCTAACTCCACCCTCAGAATGTATGGGTATGGCATATGCAAGGATGCACAAGTGGCAGTATATGTAGCAGCAAAATTAATTATACCTAATCAGCACATCAGTCATAAACGACACAATTTGTAGGAACCTCTTGTCAAGGGTAAATGATATTTTAAATCATAATATCCCCTCTCATGTATTGAAGTAGAGGCTATGATTGGCAACTACTTGGTCAACTAAGGTCGAAAATACAGCATTCAAATTGACACGTGCCTGAAAATCAATAATACATCAATGTTAAAAGCAGATAGAGTACAATATTTCAGTAACCTCTCCAGTGGGCATGGCCTAGTGGTTCATGTGCTGAACTGCTTGGGAGGAAATCCTGAGTTCCATCTCTGGCTGGACATATCTACCTGGAGGCTGGAACTAAAGGTCGATGGGTGCCTCTACTGACAAAATTGGGTGTGTGGTCTTTCCAATTCGCTGAGCTGCTGATTACAGGTTTCATGAATGTGATGTAGGCTGTAATGTCATTATGAGCATTTGAATTCATGCCCAGGATTTTCTGCCTGGGCATCCATAGGTTGCTGATATCGACAGACACTACATGCCATGCTTTTCATTTGCCAGGATATAAAGATCTTGGATAAACTGTTCTAAATTTGTCGATGATGTGTTCCTATCCATGAGTTTTTTCACCTCCTTTACTTTCTCCCTAACATGTGAGCTTTTCTCTGGATCCATCAAAAATTGTACTGCTCTTTTAACTGCCATCCTGGTGACTTTTCCATTTTCATTCTTTTCAATTGCCGTACCCACCTTCCATACATCTCTTATAAAGAACTGGCTTACTCCTTGGTCTGCCCTTTGTGGCCAGCCCAGTATTGGAATCCCCATCCAAAGGGCTTCTAGGGTTGAGTTCCATCCACAATGACTCAAGAAACCCCAAATTGCAGGGTGGGAGAGCACCTCCATCTGTGGTGCCCATTTCACAATCAAACCTTTAGCGGCTGTTCTCTCTTTAAAGCCCTCTGGCAAGTTGTCAGCTGCAGAAAGATCACCAACAATTGATCCAGGCCTTATCACCCACAGAAAATCATGACCACTTGACTCCAGGCCAAATGCAAGCTCTGTAATATCCTGCTTCTCCATTCTTGCTTCGCTTCCGAATGCCACATACAATGTAGATGCAGGTGCCCGACTAGCAAGCCATTGCATGCAAGAATAGTCCTCCTTGTAGAAGATTGTTCTGGGCTGAGCTAAAGATTGACCCGCCTCATTGGCTTTCATGCTTAGAAGAAAAAGAGGTCCCACAGCACAAGCATGCACATGTTCTTCATGTAGACTAGCGAATGATTGGCTCTCAAGTTCATAAATGCTGTTTATAAGTATCCTATATTGATCTTTTGCACTGCCATAGGTGTCTTTCAATCGCTTCAGCAACCTTGGAAGTCTCTCTGGGTCTGCTTGAACTTCCTCTTCAGTTGGCAAGCTCTCTTTTGTGAATTCGGTAGCCCTGATAGGTGGGAGTCCAGGTATGCACGTGATCCATGTCTCATGTGGTTGACCTAGAACATACAAACTCAGTTACCACCAAATGCAGGTTGCAGTCAATTCTCAGATATTCATATTTCTGCCCATGATATGATTTTACCAAAACAAACTAGAAATTTCATTATTTCTCCCTCAGTAGCTGCATAATCTTATATTATTGGCTCTAAAATATGATCTGTGTAAATATAACTTCAAATGCAATCATCAGGCATATCCAGTTCATTGCACATTGTTAACGGGAAAGGCCAAGATCAGTTTGGTAGATAAATCATAGCTTGTGGATATGAAACCCAATACATGGAATAGATGTTATGCATGCAATCTATGTGCTATAAAAGATAAAATTATGATGCACTGGAATAAGGTTAAAGGGACTATGTTCCTTTTCATGTAGTTTATCCTCTTTGTATTGTTGCCATTTTATTGTACCTTTGTGTAAGGCTGTTGCCATTTATTGTACCTTTATTGTACTTGGGAGAACAAGGTTAAGAAGATGGAATTGTCTATAAGAGCAAGGAGTAAATAAATGAAAACATACATTCAAGAGTCACCATTATTCGGATATCTAAATTGTTGCAAAACAATGTCACATCAGTCCAAAATCCATTTAGGGCAGAAACTCAAATTTTGGTACTTGGTCATTTTTGGCACAAAATTAGGTCAAATTTTTATGAGCCTGTCTTATAGAGCTTGAAGAGAGCTTTCTAATGGTATATGACATGCAATCATCAGAGATCAGATTTGGGAGAAAACCCTAACCCTAATTTTCTGCTGATGTAGGGTTTTTACCTCATTTGATAGCTCTTAGCTTGGAGGTCATGAAAATGTAATCAGTTCATTCACCAGGTGGTCAGAAGTGTGAAAAGCAAGCCAGAAGCACTATTTAATGATTAAATTAAAATAAAGCAAAAGCAATTTAAAAAGCGATGAGATTAAAATAAAGCGCTTTTTATTGAGTTTTTCGCATGGAACTTTAAAACCTATATAAGAGAGCCTTGGGTCACTTTGTTAGACATCCCACACAAATCCAACGCCAGCTTTGGTCCTCTTTGAGGAGGTAGTGCTCTTGCACTCATGGGGCAGCCATGGTGCACTCTAGAAGCATGTTGAGGAGCAACTATGGAGTTCTCTTGGAGAAGAGTGTGCTCACACTCTTGCTTATGGAGAAGACTTGGTGGTTTGGATCAGCCATCTACATTATGCATTTGAAGATTGTTTTCTATATGAAGATTATGGAGTACTTCGAAGACATTGGATCAAACTTAACATAAGATTGAATCTTATGTTAACTATTCACGTACATATTCTCTTTATGCACACAGGTACTACTTGGAGCTTATGGAGGTTGTGGCATCCATATCTGGAGGAGTCCTATTTGGCATACATGGAGGCAGTGGCATCCATAAAGGAGAATCAATACATGCATGCTACATGCATTCAGACGAGGTGTTAGAGAAGGTGTTTCCATATGACTATGAGGATTTCTGTCAGCAACATGTTAGCATTCTATGCTAAGTTCGTAAGTATGTGATCTATCATACACACATCTGATTTAGGGTCTTCCATAGCCTAAATTCAAATTAGGGTTTGTTGAATATCAGTTTCAAACAGTTCTTTCCTTTGTCTGTCACGCATATACACTCTTCTACAACCTATCAGGTCATACATCTCATACATATTCAGATTTCCGTTCTTACATCTGAATATTCTTGTAAATTATGTACATAGACTCTTCCATCTTTTCCTAAATTCAAATTAGGGTTTGTTGAATATCAGTTTCAAACAGTTCTTTCCTGTCTGTCACGCATATACACTCTTCTACAACCTACCAGGTCATACATCTCATACATATTCAGATTTCCGTTCCTACATCTGAATATTCTTGTAAATTATGTACATAGAGTGGTTGAGATTTTGACTCCCACATTATACATTGGCATTTGTATATATGATAGTTGTTGGAGCAACAACAAGTATTCAGCAGATGGAGAAGCTCAAATGGAGCATCTCTTGACTGAGGAGCAGGGAAGGTGAGTGTCCAGCAGCACACACATGTGAGAGAGAGAGAGAGAGGGAGTTCGAAAAAGAAGAGGCGCAGCTCTTTGGTGGGTTCTCCAAATGAAGAAGAGACTCTAACTTTAGTTTAGGCTATTATTTATAGGACCTGGCCAAGTTCACACTGAACTTGGCCAAAAGAATAAAAATGACTATAATCAGCCTTTTAAAGACCTATACACAAGCGTACAACTATGAGGGGTCATTTAGGGCCTTTACCCAACAACCTCCCACTTAAAGGCATAAATGATGCCTTTAAGCTATGTGACTCCCACCATCTGTATACATAGCTGATGATGTGCTTTGGACAAGCACTTAGTAAGAACATCTGCAGGATTCTGTGACGTATGGACCTTAACCAATGTGATAAGGCCATCCTCAAGCACTTCTCGAATGAAGTGACCGCATATCAGTGTGCTTTGTACGTGCATGGAACATGGCATTGTTTGCTAAACATATAGCACTTTAGTTGTCACATCCAAGCATAGGTGCCTTGCTGGGCAAACCAAACTCACAGCATAAACGTGCCAGCCAAATGGCTTCCTTGGAAGCTTCAGTGGCTGAGATATATTCAGCCTCCGTAGTTGAATGAGCAACAATCTTTTGCAACCTAGAACACCATGAAATAGCACCTCCTGCAAGAGTAAATATATATCCACTTGTGGATTTACGAGTATCCACATCACCAGCCATGTCAGAGTCACAAAAGCCTTTCAGCTCCAATGGATCTTTGCCATAGCAAATACATTTATTCTTGGTTCCTTTCGAGTACCTCAAGATAGATTTGACTGCCTCCCAATACATAAAATGTTAAACTTGTATATTGCTGTTTTGGACTGTGGAACACTTGTGTACACCTGTAAAACACTTAAAAATAGCCTGTTTTGAGCAATAAGACAAAGAGGCACAGTTTCTTCGCGATGAAATCGAAGAATATCACGTAAAAAGAAGTTTATGCTGCTCCAAAGGTGTGGTGCTGCACTATTAACCCTTTTCTTCGCGACAAAACTCAGAAAAACCTGCAAAACTGAAGTAGAACACTCCAAAAATGCCGATATCGCTGTTTTTGGGCACCTTCTTCGCGATGAAATGCGAAGATCTTGCAAAATCTGAAGAAAAACCTTACTGAAAACTGAAACCCAACTGCTCTAATGCCTCAACGGAGCTCTGATACCAGTTGTTGGAGTATTCAGCACATGGAGAAGCTCGAATGGAGCATCTCTTGACTGAGCAGCAGGGAAGGTGAGTGTCCAGCAGCACACGCAAGTGAGAGAGAGAGAGAGGGAGTTCGAAAAAGAAGAGGAGGCGTAGCTCTTTGGTGAATTCTCCAAATGAAGAAGAGACCCTAACTTTAATTTAGGTTATTATTTATAGGAGCTAGCCAAGTTCACACTGAACTTGGCCAAAAGAATAAAAATGACTTTAATCAGCCTTTTAAAGGCCTATACACAAGTGTACAACTATGAGGGGTCATTTAGGACCTTTACCCCAACAATAGTGTGAGTAAGTTGTGGCTTACGTAAACTTTGAACATGTTGCCTAATATCCCTCTATCTTTGTCTCATCGTTGTATGATTAAGTGTGGTATGTTCATGTTTGTCAAGTTTGGACGATACTGGAATCTGTGTTGTAGATCCTGAATTTATGGGACCTGTGGAATTAGTTAAATGGGCCTACCTAATTTCCAACATTTGGTATCAGAGCTTCCAGGTTTACAACATATGGTTTCAGAGCATCTTCTAACATTTGACATACGACATACACACTTAATCTAGATGAGTAGAGATTTGAGAATTAGACAATTCAGTCACATGTTTGCTTATCAGTGTGGAGTATGAAGTTGATGATCTGTTAGCAACCAAATACTTTTGGAAGAGTAATGATAGTTTACTCAAAAGTATTGAAGACCAAGACTTGATGAAGAGAAGGCTACTTCAAATTCAAGGAAAAACAATGGTTTGACGGTTTTGATATAAGATCTCTTTCATGGCAAGAAAGCTCATCTAAAAAGACAAATTTGGAGATTAGATCAGTTTTGTTTTCAGCCAACCTTGTGTTGTAAGTTTGTTGGAAGTTTTTTTATCACATACCTAGAGAGGAAATTCAGCATCCAGCCAACTCAAAGAAAAGGTTGGTGAATTTAGTCATATCAGTAACATTTGAAGCAGAGTTTTTGATTCCTCATATGCTGAGATAGAGGAGATGGAGCTGAGATGGTGGAAGAAAGATGTAGAAGAAGAAAGTCCAACAATTCCAAAGGGAAAGTAAGACTGTTTTTTTTCTCTTATATTTTCCATATAATTTTCTTACTTTTATCCTCTACATCCAAAGACAAGACTACGAGAACATCTTGTGAAGAAGATAGTTTAAAGAAGAAGCAGTTTCTTGTTTTGCATTATATTTGGTCATGTTTTAGTAGGTTTTGACAAAGAATTACATTGAGAGAAAGAAAAGCAGCAGATATATAAGACACCTTATATGTTTTGACTCATATATGTATGAGTTATGTATAAGTTAAAGATTTTGAGCAGGAAGCTTATATATTCCCTCAAAGAATTTTTGGTGTCAATTCAGAGATACTTGGTATATGACAAGTTATAGAGAAGTATATTTCTTCTTTTATCTAACTCTTGAGGTAAAAGAGTATTTGTAGCAGATGTTGGAGATCTGGAGTGAGGTTTTTGTGTTTGGAAAAATATGCAGTATACGCAGAAAATTTAGAGTTTTTTTTCAGGATGAAATTCAAAAAATTCAGTATTTTCAAAAAATTCAGAAATTTCAGTATTTTCAAAAAAATTCAAAAAAAAATCAGTTTTGTTTATATACCAATCAGTTGGAGAATCTACTTTCTATGATTGTCTTGACTTTTGGATACATGCTTGTATTCAAAAGGGTGTTCCATCATATCATATCACTTGATTAAGAAGTGGAGTTAGCCAAAAGAAAGTCAAGCAGGTACTATCACATTTCACCCGGGAAGAATATGAAGATATGAAGTATCAACTTGCAGTTTTTGGAGTTCTCAAAGTGAGAATTTATCCACTTATGTTCCAATAGGAATTGCAGATTCTTGGAAAGGATTTAGTTGAAGAAAATTTTTACAATTTTATGTGAGAAGCATGGACACTTAGAGACATTCACGTAGCAAATCAAACATTCAGTCATGAAGGTTTGATGAGAACAGATTCTACACTATATTTTGTTAGAGAGATCTTGATAGATCTTAAAGATCTTGAGTATTTATGAGTCATTTGTCTATCCTTTGTTTGTAAAGTTCTTAATATTGGAAGAAGTAAGTCAAAGATTCAGATTCTTTCATATTAGTGTTGCAGAGAAATAGAAGAAGATACTTGTTATGTTGCAGAAGATTATGAATCCTAAAGTAAGGTTTTTGTTATCATGTGATAGATCAGCTAACCTTATTCTATAATATGGAAAGTTTAGGAATGACAGTGGAAGCTATTAGCAACTGCGCAGTGCTAATAAAAAGGGTTCAGAGGTTTTGTTTCAGATACAAGTATTGATCACTGAAGATCAGATTTATTGAAAGAAGGAAGACATTCCAAATTTCATAAAGTCTGATATAATTTGAAGAATTATGAATACTACTGTTAAATCATCTAGGGGGGTGATGAAACATGAAGACTTATTTTCAGCCATATGTGAAAGAATGCAGAGTCATACCTTCAGGTATTCCTATATTTCCTTTGTCAGTTTCTCTTTATGTTCCAAGCTTTGAAGAAGAAGGAAGAAGGAGAATGTCTAGAGAAAGTTCCTTTTAGGTGTTCCTGTTTGGGAGAAAGTTCCAGAGTTCTATTGAAGAGAAGCTTGATATTTCAAAGAGGTATGTTACGTATGAGGTTCACACATATATTTTTATACCGGACTTTGAAGGAAAGAGGTACGAAGGACTTACAGATAGAACAAGGATGAAGACAAGACATCATATTTATGAAATTATGGTGAGACTCATGAGAGTTGAATGAGTTGAGTTGAGTGCAGTCAGAGATGAACTAGCTAGTGTTCATAATACACTAAGTTGTGAGTTGTCAGTCACAAGTCTGGATTCAGTTTCTAATTCTATTTTAGTGTATCTACATGACACAGCGAAAGAGATAGGAGATTCAGAATCAAGTCATGCTACATGCTAACACTATTGGATATCTAGTTTGCATATTTTCTCAGGTATTATGGTTCATATTCAGCAAATTCAGATTTTTGAAGTTTGAAGAAGTTCAAATTCAGTTTTGAAGAAGACTTTTGAAGATAAAGTTTGAAGGTCAATTCAGGAGGACAAGTTTGTACCTTATGTCAATTTGTAGATGAAAGAAGTTGCATAACCAGTTCAGTTTGTACCAATATGACATTGCAAGGGGGATTGTTGGAAAACAATGTCACATCAGTCCAAAATCCATTTAGGGCAGAAACCCTAATTTTGAATACTTAGTCATTTTTTACACAAAATTAGGTAATATTTTTATGATCCTATCTTGTAGAGCTTGAAGAGAGCTTTCTAATGGTATATGACATGCAGTCATCAGAGATCAGATTTGGGAGAAAACCCTAACCCTAATTTTCTACTGATTTAGGGTTTTTACCTCATTTAATAGCTCGGAGCTTGGAGGTCATGAAAATGTAATAAGTTCATTCATCAAGTGGTCAGAAGTGTGAAAAAGCAAGCCAGAAGCACTTTTTAACGATTAAATTAAAATAAAGCAAAAGCAATTTAAAAAGCGATGAGATTAAAATAAAGCGCTTTTGAGTTAGTTTTTCGCATGGAACTTTAAAACCTATATAAGAGAGTCTTGGATCACTTTGTTAGACATCCCACGCAAATCCAACACCAGCTTTGGTCCCTCTTTGAGGAGGTAATGCTCTTGCACTCATAGGGCAGCCATGGTGCACTCTAGGAGCATGTTGAGGAGCAGGTATGGAGTTCTCTTGGAGAAGAGTGTGCTCACACTCTTGCTTATGGACAAGACTTAGCTATCAGCACCTTGGTGGTTTGGATCAGCCATCTACATTATGTATTTGAAGATTGTCTTCTACATGAAGATTATGGAGTACTTCGAAGAAATTGGATGGAGCTTAACATAAGATTGCATCTTATGTTAACTATTCACGTACATATTCTCTTTATGCACACAGGTACTACTTGGAGCTTATGGAGGCTATGGCATCCATTTTTGGAGGAGTCCTATTCGGCATACATGGAGACAGTGGCATCCATAAAGGAGAATCAATACATGCATGCTACATGCATTCAGATGAGGTGTTAGAGAAAGTGTTTCCATATGAGTATGAGGATTTCTGTCAGCAACATGTTAGCATTCTATGCTAAGTCCGTAAGTATGTGATCTATCACACACATCTGATTTAGGGCCTTCCATAGCCTAAATTCAGATTAGGGTTTGTTGAATATCAGTTTCAACCTGATCTTTCCTCCTTCTGTCACTCACATATACTCTTCTACAACCTATCAGGTCATACATCTCATACATATTCAGATTTCTGTTCCTACATCTGAATATTCTTGTAACTTATGTACATAGACTCTTCCATCTATTTCTGTTCACATAGAGTGCTTGACATTTGTATATATGATAGTGTGAGTAACCAATGGCTTACGTAACACTTTGAACATGTTGTCTAATCTCTCTCTATCTTTGTCTCATCATTGTATGATTAAGTGTGTTATGTTCATGTTTGTCAAGTTTGGAAGATACTGGAATCTGTGTTGTAGATATGGGACCTATGGAATTAGTTAAATGTGCCTACCTAATTTCCAACATAACTTAGAAGAAATCTTGTGTGGTCCAAAGAATATCATGATTTCAATCATAGTTCTTGTATAAGCACTACACAATACACACGACTCCTTTGAATAGACCTAGATCATTAACTCGTGCTTCATTTCATTGCACTCCATGCAAAGAGTGCTCTATTTCTTTTCATGCAAGTAACTTGCAAGACTCTACCTTGAAGATAACTATGTCTATGACATAAAAGGTCTTGGCACCATGAGATTGACCATGGAAAAAGACAATGAGCTGACTTTGGAGCAAGTCCACCATGTTCCAAGAATACAAAAGATTTTGTTATCCGTTGAACAACTTGATGTGTATGGATTCTCCACAGCCTACACCAATGGTTCATGGACGCTTGTTCATGGCTCACAATTTATTTCTCATGGATGCAAAAAGTCATCTCTTTTTTGTCCAATTGGCAAAGTTCTACCCAACCAATTGAAAGGGTTTGAATATGGTGATGAGGGGTAGAGGCGTTGATGTAGTGCATGTGTGTGCCTCAGAAATGGAGACACTGGTATGGGAACGGAGGGCGATAGGCAGAAATGGAGACGTAGTTAGTTTTTCTGTTTTTTTTTTGGGGGGGAGGGGGGGCGAGAGAGAGAGAGAGAGAGAGAGAGAGAGAGAGAGAGAGAGAGTCGACCAACTTTTGGAGGGGCTGAAATGAGCGACTTACCCCAAAGTCTCATTGACTTATGTTATATAGGACCCTTTTATCGTCGGCCAAGTTCACATTGAACTTGGCCCAAAAAATAAAGAATAAGTGACATGGCCTTTATAAATATGCCTATACACATGTTCACACAATAAAGGGGTCATTTAGGACTTTACCCAACAACCTCCCACTTAAAGGCATAAATGGCGCCTTTAAGCTACCTGACTCCCACCATCTGTATACATAACTAATGTTGTGCTTTGGGTAAGCACTTAGTGAGAACATTTGCAGGGTTCTGTGATGTATGGACCTTAACCAATGTGACAAGGTCATCCTCAAGCACTTCTCGAATGAAGTTATATCGCACATCAATGTGTTTTGTGCATGCATGGAACATGGCATTCTTTGCCAAACATATGGCACTCTGGCTATCACAACCAAGCATAGGTGCTCTGTCACGCAAACCAAACTCACTGCAAAGACGTGCTAACCATATTGCTTCCTTTGAAGCCTCAGTGCCTGGCATATATTCAGCCTCAGTAGTAGACAAAGCAACAATCTTTTGCAATCTATTGCACCATGATACAGCACGACTTGCAAGAGTGAAGACATAGCCACTTGTGGATTTTCATGTATCCTCATCACCTACCATGTCTGAATCACTGCATCCCTTGAGCTCTAATGGGTCCTTTCCATAATAGAGGCATTTGTTTTTAGTCCCTTTCAAGTACCTCATAATGACTTTACTCATAATGACTTTACTGCATTCCAATGTGACTTGCCTAGATTAGCCATAAATCGACTTACAACTCCCACTGCATGGGCAATGTCAGGCCTAGTAGCAACCATAGCATACCTAAGTGAACCACAAGCTGAAGCATAAGGTACACGTTGCATATCATTGATTCCTTCTCGTGTCCTGGGACAATATTCCTTGGAGATTTTATCATATGGATGTAATGGCACTCATGTTCAGCTGCCCCAAGGTCCTTCATTATAAATGCAAATTTCAGCTGCTCTTTAAGGGCATCAACAGTGCTCCTTTTCTTGGGAGCAATGAGCATATCATCAACATAGAGCACAAGAATGATTGGGCTGCCATCTTCATCACATTTCGTGTACAAACAATGATCTACATGGCTTCTTTTGTACCCATGTTTGAGCATAAAAGCATCAAACTTTTTTGTACCATTGCCTAGAAGCTTGCTTCATCCCATACAAGCTTCTATTGAGCTTACATACAAGATGTTCCTTTCCAGGAATAACAAAACCTTATGGTTGTTTCATGTATAGCTCTTCCTCAACATCACCATGCAAGAAAGTTGTATGTACATCCATTTGGTCCAGCTCTGAATCAAGAGCAGCCACTATGGCAAAAAGTACCCGCAAAGTGGTCATCTTCACTACAGGAGAAAACACTTCTTAGAAATCTATGCCCTTAGTTTGAGGGTATCCTTTTGCAACCAGCCTTGCTTTATACTTGGATTTCTCATCAATAGTCTTGATTTTATATACCCATTTGTGAGGAATAGCTTTCCTTCCTTTGGGCAATTCAACCGAGTCCCAAGTATTATTAGAATGCAAAGCTTTAAAATATGTTTTCAGCATTATTTTGTGGTTGCATATGCCCTTTAGGAGCCTCTTCTTGCTGTCCAATGTCATCTGGCTCAAAAACCACTGGATTATCTACATTTTCAGCCATATGTGGTGCATCCTGAGGGTCTGAAATAGGCCTAACATGTGGCTGATCTTGCTGAAATGTGATCTTTTTATGGTCATGTTTCGAGGCAACATTGTTTTGTGGCAGCCTTGCCTCATTAACAACATGCTTGCTGCGTATGACCCTTTTCAGCTGAGGTAACCATATTCTATATAACCCATTTCACCTTCTTCACCATATCCCATGAAGAGGCCTTTAATGGATTTGGCATCAAGTTTACTCCTCAACTGAGGCCTTATGTGTATAAAAGCTTCACATTCAAAGACATGTAAGTGATCATATAAAGCAAGCCTCTCCCCAAAAACCACGAGGGAGATTAGCTATGGACAGCATGCATCTCACCCTCTCACAAAGAGTCCGATTATACTTTTCAACCACACCATTAGAAGAGGAGCTGTATGGAACAGTAAGCTCTCTCTTTATGCCCAAATTTTCACAAAAATTTTTGAATTCAGCACTTGTAAACTCACCCCCATTATCCATATGTAAGCATTTCAGCTTTCTACCTCTTCGGGTAGTCACAAATGCATGAAATCTCTTAAACGCAGCAAATGCTTTGTCTTTTGACTTGAGTACTTGCACCCAAATCTTCCTAGAAAAATCATCAACAAAAGAAATAAAATATAAAGCACCCCTCATAGATTTGGTGGGCATGATACATACATCAGAATGGACAAGATCTAATATACAAGACTTACGAAACACCATAGTAATAGGAACTTTTCACTTGCTTTCCATATTGACAATCATTACAAAAATCTAGCTTAGTGCCTTTAACATGAAGTTTCTTCAGGTTACAAAGTTTTGATAGACCCTTTTGGCTCATATGGCCAAGTCTTTTATGCCACAATTCCATATGAGAATTAATCTCAACCAATGCAATGAATTTGCCTGACAATACCTTTCCATGCAAGCAATACAAAGTTCCTCTTTTCTTGCCTTTAACAATCAGCCATGACCCTTTGGTCATCTTCCATGAGCCTCTTTCAAATAAAACGTTGTAACCATGCATATCCATTTGCCCAACAGAGAGCAAACTCTTCTTGCTTCCTCGTACATATCTTACATTATGCAGTGTGTTGAAAGATGCAGAGTGCCTATACCTTCAATGGGACACCCATTATTATTCCCTAGGTATACATGGCAATGGTTGCCTGCATGAAAAGTAACAAAACACTCCTTGACAAGAGTCACATGTGACGAAGCACCAGAATCGACAATCCATGTCTAAGATAATGCATCATTTACATCAATAAAGCATCAAATCAAATCACTTTTAGTGATTGACATGTCCTTTACATGAATATTGCAAGAGGCATCATGTGCATCAGCATCTTCTGCCGATATAGTAGCAGATATGATATCTTCCATATCTGAAAGTTCCTCAATAGCAACACTAGAGGCCGCATTGGCCTTCTCTTTCTCTTTCTGACTGTCTTGTCCATCCATCCTATCTTCCTTCTTGTCCTTTCTTTTGTCTCCAGCATTCTTCTTCTTCTCAAGCTCTTCCTTATAGAATCAACAATCAGGCTTCTTGTGGCCTTTCCTACCACACTGGTAACATATCACATCACTACTCTTCTTCTTGTTGGAGCTTCCCTTTTTTTGCTTATGCTCTTACTTCTCTGTGAATAAGAGCCCTACTCTGATCTTCCTCTTGACCATGTTTGCAGAAGTGCCTCCTTCACCACTAGCTCTTCTCTTGATCTTCATTCAATATAGAACCCCTCACACCATCAAAAGTAAGATTGGGTTATTTGATAATGAGACCACCAAGGTCTCCCAAGAATTAGGGAGTGTCATAAGCAAAAAAACAGCTTTCAACTTATAATCCAAGGGAGGCATCCCTAAGTCTTGCAACTGTGATAGAGTACCTATAAACTGAGACAAGTGCTCTGCAGCGCTCTTGGGCTCGTCCAACTCCATGCCAACTACTTTCCTCATCAGATGTACCTAATTAACGAGTGTGGTGTTCTCATAAGTGGCCTTAAGCTTGGCACAGAACTCTGAAGTTGTACTGATGTCTTTAAGGTCTACAAGAACATCATATGACACGGCCATTTTTATGTAAGTGATGGCCCTTCTATTCAGATTATTCTCTGCATCATCTTACATGCATTCCGGCTTTCCTACTTCCAATGCAGTGTCACAATCTTTGAGTGACACGGCCATTTTTATGTAAGTGATGGCCCTTCTATTCAAATTATGCCCTGCATCATCTGACATGCGTACCAGCTTTCCTGCTTCCAACGCCTTGTCACAATCTTTGAGGAAGAGAATTCCCTGAATTCGCTCCTTCTAAAGATCAAATCCTATGCCCTCGAAGCGGCGAATCTCAAAAAGATTCTTCATATCTGAAGACTAGGGTGCATGGTTGCACAAATAAGAGGTTAATGTGCTCGAATTTTGGGCAAAATGCACCAAAATCAGGTACTACCCCTAAAAGTAGTACACAATGGCTTCAAACAGCCATAGGTGCAAAATGGAGCAAAATCCAGCCCATCAGAGCACAAAATTAGAATCTAAAATTTTCTGCAAAAATTTCCAGCAAGCGAATTTTTGCTTAAAATCGATAATTTTTTATTTCTTTTGATCTCAATATGCATATATAAGGCTATAATGCAGCCTTTAGAACCAAATAGGAGCCCCAAATTTCGCTTCAAAAATTTCGGAAATGCTCAGAAAAATACCACAATTTGTTGTACATAAGCAATTTCTTTTGCCACAATTCAATACATAAGGTGTTAGACCTTTGCATTGCTCTTATGACCTCTAAAACACTTGCTTAGACCTATAAAACACAAACATCCTATTATGAGCAGTTGAGACGCCCAAAGTGTTCCTCTTGGCCCCGGAGCAAATGAAATCGAAGATTATCGCAAAAAGTAGGGTTTTCTTTGTTGTACAGCACCTGCGCAGCGGCTCTAAAACCCTAATTCTGCTATGATACCAGTTGAAAGGGTTTGAATATGGTGCTTAGGGGTAGAGGACTTATGCAATGTGTGTGCCTCAGAAATGGAGGCACTGGTATGGGAATGGAGGGTGATAGGCAAAAATGGAGGTGCAGCTGGTTGGAGAGAGGACTTATGCAATGTGTAGAGGACTTATGCAATGTGTGTGCCTCAAAAGTAGAGGCGTTGGTATGGGAATGGAGGGCGATAGGCAAAAATGGAGGTGCAGTTGGTTGGGGGGAGAGAGAGAGAGAGAGAGAGAGTCGACCAACTTTTGGAGGGGTTGAAATGAGTGACTTACCCCAAAGTCTTATTTAGCTATGTTATATAGGACCTTTTAGGGTTGGCCAAGTTCAAAAATAGAGGACAAGTGACATAGCCTTTATAAATAGGCCTATACACATGTATACACTATAAAGGGGTCATTTAGGACTTTACCCCAACACCAATTTGTATGTGTTGCAAAAGTTGAGAATAGCATAAAACATAGGCATAAAAGACTAAGGTGTATGGCTCAAAAAGGCTTAAAAAATTCTATGATTTCTCATCAGTTGGAAGCCAAGAGCACCAAGCTTGACTTTTGTAATGATTGCATTCATGGTAAACATTCGAAGCCTTCTTATTACTCTTATTCATTTCATAACCAAACCACTAGAACTCATACATTCAAATGTGTGTTCCATGCCTACCAAGTTTCATTTTTCCACTTCTATTGATGATTATGCTTGGAAATGCTGGTCTTTTTTGTTGAAAGATAAGGTTGAAGTATTCTCTATATTCAAAAGATTTCATATCTATACCACCACTTTGATGTGTATATGTATATGTATATGTATATGTATATGTATATGTATATGTATATGTATGTGTATATGTATGTGTATATGTGTGTGTATGTGTGTGTGTATGTGTGTGTGTATGTGTGTGTGTATGTGTGTGTGTATCTGTATATGTATGTGTATATGTATGTGTATATGTATGTGTATATGTGTGTGTATGTGTGTGTGTATGTGTGTGTGTATGTGTGTGTGTATGTGTGTGTGTATGTGTGTGTGTATGTGTATGTGTATGTGTATGTGTATGTGTATGTGTATGTGTATGTGTATGTGTATGTGTATGTGTATGTGTATGTGTATGTGTATGTGTATGTGTATGTGTATGTGTATGTGTATGTGTATGTGTATGTGTGTGTATGTGAATGTGTATGTGAATGTGTATGTGAATGTGAATGTGTATGTGTATGTGTATGTGTATGTGTATGTGTATGTGTATGTGTATGTGTATGTGTATGTGTATGTGTATGTGTATGTGTATGTGTATGTGTATGTGTATGTGTATGTGTATGTGTATGTGTATGTGTATGT
>CM035429.1:104018170-104260670 GCA_020310875.1 Ceratopteris richardii
TAACACAGCGTTTTGGCCGAATACCATCTGAAAGGGGGTGGCTTGGAGTACCGTTTTATAGGCAACTCGGTATGCCCAAACAGCATGGTGTAGCTGTTTGTCCCAATCAGAGCGTTTAGTGTTCACTAGTTTTGTCAGTACATTGCATAAAATCTTATTAGTACTCTCAGCTTGTCCATTAGCTTGAGGGTGATAAGGGGCAGACTTCTTGTGTATTACCAAGAATTCTTGGAGTAGATTTTCAATCACTTCATTCAAGAAATGAGTGCCTCTATCACTTACAAGCTCTATGGGTAGTCCATATCTCGTGAATACATTCTCAAACAAGAATTTGGCAGTTGTTTGAGCATCGTTCTTGGTTGTAGCTTTTACCTCTACCCACTTGGTGAGATAATCTGTTGCCACAATGATGTATTCTGCATGAGAACCTTTCGCTGGGGGATTAATAGGACCTACGAAGTCTATTCCCCACTTAGAGAATGCACGTCCACCCATCATAGGTTTCAGTGGCATCTCATCTTTGCGCATAGGATACTGAGTCCTTTGACAGATATCACACCGTTTCACATAGGTATGTGCATCCATGTGAAGTGTAGGCCACCAAAAGCCCGCAAATAGTATTGCCTTGATTATCCGATCTGGTCCAAAGTGTCCTCCTGCTACACCTTGGTGAGCAGTTTCTAAGATCTTAAGATACTCACTTTCATGGACACACAGTCTCAGGTAACCATCTTTACCGCGCTTATATAGATTATCACCTATGAGTGAATAATCCAGGGCTTCTTGTTCTAAACTCCTTTTCCTTGCTAGAGTCATGTCTGGGGGGAATGTGTTTGTCCGCAAGAATGATACTAGAGGTTCACTCCAATCTGGCACAATGGATATTTGATAGAGAGTGGCATGTTCCACTGGTGGTTTAGTGCAGCAGATTGGGCATTCCTTGCACAACTTTTGGACATCCGCTTCCATAGTTGGCCAGTGCACTCCGAATCTCTTTAGAGTCTGTAAAGTTCGTTGCTTCGAATGGTGTTGCTCTAACGCACCTACATGTGCTAATTGCAACCATTTAGCGTACTCATCTTCTTCTACGCAACAAGCCAAGATCCCTTGATCTGTGTGCTTGTACATGCTTCCGGCCATGATGTGATACTTTTGGGCTTTTACAACCTCTCTATTCCGTGTGTTTACCACTGGATGGTTAGGCCCGTAGGTCAATACTGGTACGATTGGCTTGGCCCACTGCGGTACAACTTCCAGATTAAACAAGTAAGCATCAGGGAGGTCATCTGGCACTCCTTGTGGGGCTTCTCCCGATGTGAGCCTAGAGAGATGATCTGCTCTCAAATGAGTCCTTCCTTTTCTTACCACGACCTCGAAGTCGTATTCCATTAGCAAGAGAAACCATCTCACTAATCTTCCTGTATTGCATGGCTTGTTTACTAAGTACAACAATGCCTGATGGTCCGTAAAAAATTTAAACTTATTTGCAAGCAAATAGTGCCTAAATTTCTTGACTGCATATACCATGCCTAATCCTTCGCGCTCTGTTGTGGTGTAATTTCGTTCAGCCGCATTCAATTGTCTGCTGGCGTAGGCAATTGGAAGATCCATATTGCCTTCACCAGTAGGTTGTGCAAGTACACATCCAATAGCGTAATTGGATGCATCCACGTGAACATGGAATGGCTTATTCCAATCTGGTGTGGTCAAGATTGGTGCTGAACATAATCTTCGTTTAAGTTCTTGGAAGGAATTCTCACATTCATCCGTCCACTCAAAGTTTGTCAGAAGTCCGTACATGGGCTTTGCAATGACAGCATACATGTGTATAAATCGTCGATAATAACCACAATGCCCCATGAAAGCTTGTACTTCCTTGACATTCTTTGGCCTAGGTAACTCTGCTATGGCTCTCACTTTCTCCTCGTCAGTAGATATGCCATTCTTTGACACTATGTGTCCTAGAATCTTACCTTGCCTAACCATAAAAACGCACTTTTCTGGGTTCAGGCAGACTTGGTACTCTCTACATTTGTCAAAGATTTGTCTGAGTTCAGGAATATGGGTTTGTCTAACGTTGGAATGAGCACAAAGGTCATCAACATAGACTTCTAAACTCTTCCTCAGGAACTCCTTAAACACATGGCACATCAGCCTCTGGAAGGTAGCTGGTGCATTGGTAAGCCCAAATGGCATTACTCTAAAAGCAAAAATGCCCCATTCTGTGGCAAAGGCTGTCTTATGCTGATCCTCTGGAGCTATGGCTACTTGATTGTAACCCGAGAATCCATCAAGGAAACTGTACACTTCCTTGCCTGCCACTCTTTCTAGGAGATGTTCTGTGATGGGAAGCGGATAGTTATCTCGAATCGTGGCGGCATTAACCTTTTTCAAGTTAATGCACACACGCAGCTTGCCATTCTTCTTGGGCACCACTACGATGGGGGATACCCATTCGGTGTGCTCAATTTCGTAGATAAATCCAGCTTCAACCAATCTATCTATCTCTTCCTTGATCTTAGCAGCGTAATTATCGTTATATGTATATGGCTTTTGCTTAGAGGGTTTCGCATCTGAGGTCATGGGAATGGTGTGTGAGCATATATCCGGGTCAACCCCTTTCAAATCCTTGTAACTCCAAGCGAATACATCTCTGTATTCTCTTAGCAAGGCAATCAATTCGTGCTCTTCTTCTTCTGTCAGGTCATGGCCTATATACGTGCATCTCTCCTCTCCTTCTTCTAGGGCCACTACTATTTTCTTGGTGGTTTCTTTGTTATCATAGGCCTCTCCTGATTGTGCCTCTCGTTTAGGCATTCTTATCATGACTCTCCTGTCATCTATCTCATACTTCTTAAAATTTTCTGGGACCTCAAACAAAGATTCTTCCTCTTCTGGTAAGGCTTCTCTCTTCTTCCGTTTCTTTCCTTCTTCCTTAGGGGTCACATGTGTTGCTAATCTTACGTCATTTGTCAGCTCTCCATGCCTCTGGGTTTGAAATTCTACCTCATGGAAGTATTCTTCATCTGATGCAAATGGTGGGTCCATAATGATTGACTCTAGATCGGAGTCACTTGCATCCTCAAATGCATCAGGGCTAGGTTCGCATTCTTCTAGAACTGCCTCTCCCATGATTGGCTCTATGGAGAAGACTGAGATATCATAGCCATCCTCATCACAGTGAGGTGTCCATTGTTCTTCGTTGATGGCTACGTCCATTGTTGCTAAAATTTCTGCCCAACCGTGAGGTTCAAATTCTTCGTCTGGAAAAACTACAGGTGCATAGGCTGGGTCTTGGGTTGATCTATGGGTTTCTTTCGCACCTACCTCTCTGGCTTTCTCTCTCTTCTCTTCTTCTACTGCTACCTTGCACATCCATAAGTGGGTATCTTCATGCATCCATGAGGATCCAGATCCTATGGAATGCACCGATTCTGTGTCATCTTTGGCTCTATGGATGGGATTCCATTGGATAGGAGGGACATCTCTGTGAGAATAATCTTTGAGATTGACTTTGGTTGTAACACCTAAGTGCTGCAGGTACAAAGAATTGGTCCCCCAATCCTGTACCACTTGCAACTGTCGCATAAATGGCCTTCCCAAAATCATCTCATAGGCATGATTTTTATTGAAGTCACATATAGCAAAGCTATGCTCAAACTCAACACCACAAGTGGTGAGAGTTATTCCTTCTAGCAATCCTAGGGGTCTCTCTATGTGGCCATCGGCCATCTGCAATTTCATTCTCGTCGGCCTGAGTGCTGGCTTGCCCCAACGCTTCCATAAGGAGGTGGTGGCAATTGCAACTCCTGCACCTGAGTCCAAAATTGCCTTTGTGGTGTAGTCTTGGTAGGTAATGGGAAGATAGGTGTTCCCTTCTTCACCTTCGCACATCTCTCCTATCTTATCCAAGGGAATTTCTGGCACTGTCCTATGGGATCCTACTCGGGAACGAGGTTTGGCTATCTCTGGTACTTGTTTGGCTACATGTTTCCATAATTCCGGTCTAACTTTGAGTAGCTCTTCTAACTTGAGATTACACTGCACATTAGTGTTCTTCACTACCTCTGTGTTCCTAGGAATGACTGAGTCGTCGTTCCTTACCATGACTGTGGGTGCTCTCATACATGTGGACTTTGCTTCCCATGGGCCTGTGAAGTGGGGTAGCTCTTGTATGGAATTAGACTCAAAGTCTAATCTCTCGTGAGACTGAACACTCTCATGCTCCCCGTAAATAGATGGGATGTCTTGTGGGAATTGGTCGTGTGCATCGTCCACAAGTTCAAAAGGAGGGGCGACCTCGCTTTCGTTATCCCATTTGTCTTCTTGAATCTCTCGTAGGAAGTCTGGTGCAAACCGATTCATAGAAGAAGAAGTGTCTGGCTCCGTAGAATTGGGCGCATAAGCAACCTGTGAAGGAGGGCTGATTCTATTGTTGACTCTCTCCTCGTTCTCGCAAATGGTTGGAGCACAAGCTTCTTGGGGAGGATTACTTATTCTATTACTTTTCCGAACAGGCTCACACATCCCCTGAGAAGGAATGGAGGCAACCTGTGGAGGTACTTGAGCTTTCGAGGGAGGCTCATCTGCCTTTTGGGGGGGAAGATAAGCTTCTTGAGGAGGCCCACGGGCTTCCTGAAGAGGCTGGCTCACCCGTTCTCTTGCCCTTTCCTTTCTTTGAGGGGTAGGTTCCTTTTCTGGCTGTGCTATTGGCCTCTCTATTCTTTCTAAGGAGGGGAAGTTGTCCGGTTTAGGGGCATTGGCCACATACACTTCTGATTGGGAATGATTCCTGTTTTTGCTTGCTTTTTCTTGGTCTTGATTTTTTTCTTCCTTGTCAGATCTTGCAATTATCCTCTCTAACTTCTCTAGGAATCCATCCAAGTGTAATTGCGTTTTGGCTGAGCCTGAGTAATTGAAAAGGCGGCTGGCTTCAAACATAGTCTGAGCCAATGCGACCATTTTCGCGCATAGTTTTGTTCTTTCTATCTCTAGGTCAGCTCTAGGATAGCACTTGTCGTGATCCGTGACGTTTGGCCCTTCTTGGATTCTGGCCTGATATGCTTTAAGCATCATGTTTAGGTCTTCAGGAGTGGGATCAGCTAACACTGATCCTCCTCTAGGGGGTGGTGGGATTTGATGAGGCGATGGGGAAGGTGGTGAGTCGGATGGAGATGGGAGTGGTGGAGGCGGGGTGATGTGAGAGGGAGTTTGAGCTGTGAGTTCAGTTATCCTCGCTTTGGTTTCTCTTATGCTTTCCTCAAGCTCACTCATCTTTTTGGCCCATTGTCGTTTCATTCTTTCTCGACTATCTTTCCATGCTCTAGTCCTTTTCTTTGTTATGCTCTCGGTTTCACTAGCCTCTGAGTTCTTACCCTGGTTAGTCTCTTGGTTTTGCTGCAAAGCCTGAGCTCTGGTGACTACCTGCACTGGTGCAGTGGAAGTGACGCTCCCCGAAGAATCTACAACCAAACCAATCACATTGATAGGAGTGATTTTTGGCATATTATTGGGGTTCTTAGGGCAATCTCGTAAAAGATGCTCTTTTCCACAATCTTGGCAGAAACCTTGAATAGTCACTGACTGGGGTTGTGTAGGTGGAGGCGAGGGACAATCACGAATGAGATGATCTCCTTGGCATCTGTAGCACGGTCCTCTTGGGAATGGAGGTCTTACCTGCCTAGGTTGAGGCCTGGGGTTGGGGTTTGCATACATGACATTCGTGTAATCTGACTCCCAACTAGGTTCACTTGGTTCCTCACTGTAGTAAGACTCACCATGTTCTGGAGACTGCATGTAGTAAGCCTGGGGACTATCGACATGTGTAGAATCAAAGCTATGGTCACTTGGGTCACTTTCCAAGATCAATGGGGTTACTGGTACTATGGCCCTATTCAGGTTTTCTTCTGCAACAGCATACTTTACTGGAATCACGTTAGCGGGGTTTGGGGGCTGTTGAGCTAGTACCGGTTGGGGTCTCTGTTGGGCCTGATATTGTTGCTGATAGGTTTGTTGGGGTCTAGCATATTGTGGTGGTGGATTTTGGTTCTGGTATCGGCCTTGTTGGTAGGGCTGCGGATAGGGTTGCCTAACTGCCTGTTTGTTGTATGGGCAATCTTGTGCGGTGTGATTGGTGTATCTCCGTTCTATGGTGCAGTACTGGCTACTAGGGTTTACTTGGGGTTGAGCCATAATAGGGCAGACATTCGCCATATGGTCACCACCGCATGTATAGCATCTTTTCACCGGGGCAAACCTTGGGATTTGTTTGCTCGATACACCTAATTTCTGAGCTACCTTTTCGGCAAGTTCCTCAATTGATGTGGACTGCGTGGACGAGTGACTCGATGCACTATCTGAATCTTTGTAGATTTTGGAAAGCTCTAGTTCTTCCCCTAGGTTATCTTCAATGTCAATGCACATGCGTACACACTCTTCTATAGTCCTAGGGTCCTTTAAATACACATAGGATCTCAATTTCGTACTCAGCAATCCATCAAGGAATAAGGCTACTTGTTTAGCAGATGTGGGTAGCTCCGAAATAGGGCACCTTTCAAGATATTGTCTAAATCTTCTTCCTGCAAGTCTCACAGTCTCTTGGGGGGTCTGTTTGAAGCTGTGGATCAATGAGGAGGTATTGTGTCTTATGCCGCTCTTAGAGAACTCTACAATGAATGCCTCTAGGAGTTGGTCTATGCTCCTGAACTGGCGTTCATCTAATGGCTGAAACCACGTAAGTGCTGTGTTCCTAAGGGTTAGACCGAAGGCATTGTACTGCGTGAACAGATCCTCCACTTGTTCAGCTCTCAAGACTTGCTTGAACTCCGCCACATGATCATAGGGATCTCCTGTGCCGTCAAAGTAATTCTTCATGGATTTAACTAGCTGGGTGGGTCTCAAAGTTCTTGTGTGCTCTCTAGGCCTCGGCAGAGGGAATCCATCTACATTTCTTTGGTTCCTGTGGGCTCTATGCATCTCAGGTTCTACCCTATTCGTCTCTGTTCTCGTTCTTTCTCTGCCCACGGGGTTGGCGAAACTTACTTCTGGTTTATCCCTACTTCTATCTCTTTGTGTACCATGAGCTTGGGAAGTTCCAGCCCCAGGGTGACCATAGGATACATTTGATCTTGGTTGGGGGAAAATGAATTCACCCATCCAAGTGTAGGCATGCCTATCATTTTCTGTCACCACAAAGATCCGTTCTGAAGCATGATCTAAGTAGGTCACTCTGCCTGGGCTATCCGGATCCTTAAGCTCATAGATCATGATATTTCCTATATCAGTTGGCTGATTGGATTTATACCTCCAAAAGGCTTCATCAGTTTCTCGATTGAGGAGCAACTCTATGCTCTTGTTGTCTTGGGGGACCCATTCAGGCGTGATAATCCTAGTGAGAACTGATTTACCTCGAGGGGTTCTAGGTTCCGCACCCATGTTCCCTTGTTCCAGGTCACCTAAATCCGCTTCTGAGATTACATTTCCAAATTCATCTGTCCTATCAGGGTGACTAGTGACAACATATATAGTTCCTTCTTTGTCCAGGTATGCACCATTTTCAAACTTGACAGCCGGGTGCTCTAGTCCAATGGATTGGCCAGGGTTTTTAATCTGGACCACCGATCTTCCTAGGCCGTCCTCATAGATGCTAGCACCTAATCGGTTGGTCCTAAGGTACTCCAGCTGCGTTTTGTAAGGGCCTTCTACCCTGTATAGGTAAGGCACTCCTGAACTTCCCGTAGGTCTGTCCATGCCTTGAGACATTTCTGACTCACTGGTCTCGGAGCTAGGGTAGTATGAGTGGTGGCTCAACTGCTGGGCCCAAGACCTTGCAGTATGATTGACACTAGCCTCTGAAGACCTAAGGCTTTGTCTCTCCCTGGCTAGGTGTCGTCCTGATCGAAGGTTCATATGCCTAACCGATTATCCCAATTTTTTCCGAGTACAACCTCGTTGCCAATCAATCGGTACCAGTCACTTGACTCTTTTTAGTTAATTATTGTGTTTATAGTCTTGTCTGATGTCACGTCGTCAGGAACACTTGAATGTTCTTCGTACTTTCAGGTTGATCGTTCCACGTTAGGTTCTTTTTCTTAGGTTATCTACAGTACAGAGATTATGTTTTTGACTTGAACTTGAGTTTTTAGGTAGTCTTCAACTTGATAACTGCCTATCATCACCCTGACTTACTCCTTTCTCTACTCGTTCTTAGCTTGAGCTAGGAAATGACAGAGGGAGTTGAGAATAATCCAACCTTACTTGTTGATCCCTTGCTTTATGGTGCTCAAGAACCCGGTTCTCAGGCTGGCAAAGAAACCTTGCTTTGTACGCTCTCAGTTGCTCTCAATGGACCTATAAAAGTCCCACGGTTAGCTCGATGCTTAGATTCAAGGACACAACCTACAACTTTCATTCATGTAACATATACACATATTTGCATAGTGACTTTTTATGAAAATAATTCTAAAGACCCCTGACTTTAAGCCCCCTGGGTATGGTCAACTTCAAACTACCCTCTCTGAAAATCAATGCATTATCTTTATAAAAAACAGTTGAGGGCGCGTAGTATATGCCACGAGCTTTCCAACAAGCCCAAGAGCTCAAAAATTGGATTTCGTATGGAAAAGTTAGGACTGTTCAGGGTTTAGGGAGTTAAATCAGGGTTCAATACAAGCTAACAGTCGAACAGGAATACTCGAGTAGCTTGTGGCACGGCCTAACAATGCAATACTACACCCTAGAGTTTGTCCCACACTTAAACACAATTTAGACCAATCACTTTGCCTTAAAAATTTGACCTAATTTGCCCTTCTAACGCGTTCGCAAAGTCTGTCGGTCGCGATTGACAGGTCAGTCGCGATCGACGTGTCGATCGCGATTGACAGGTCCGTCGTGGCTGTCAGTCGCGATTGACTGGTCAGTCGCGATTGACAGGGGTTACGAAAAGTCAATCAGTCGTGGTCAAAGCGTCGTTGACTCTGTCGGTCGCGATTGACGAGTCGATCGCGATTGACAGGTCGGTCGCGAGGGTCTGTCGATCGTGGTCAAACCGTCGTTGACCGTGTCGGTCGCGATTGACAGAGCCGTCGTGGTCTGTCCGTCGTGGTCAAACCGTCGTTGACCGTGTCGGTCGCGATTGACGAGTCGATCGCGATTGATGACTCGATCGCGATTGACACGTGTCACGCGTATGGTCAGTCGGTCGTGGTCAATCCGTCGTTGACTCTGTCGGTCGCGATTGACAGAGCCGTCGTGGTCTGTCGGTCGCGATTGACAGATCTGTCCGTCGTGGTTTGTCGATCGCGATTGACAGAGCGATCGCGATTGACAGAAATCTGTGGAATTTCAAAAAACTAAACACATTTTTGGGAAGCTCTAGGCCTGTAGGTCATGGATATGCACTTTGTTTAGCAATTAGAGCAATTTTTCAGTCGGTCGCGATTGACAGAGCTCGGCGACACACAGACAGTTACACAGATTTCCGTACCTGCGCAGGGTGCTGGGGATGATGATGCGGCCTGTACCTGCAGAAAGCTCACAAAACATGCAAAAAACAGCACATGCAAATTCGCTCTCTCGCTCTCTCTCACAAGTGAAATGAGGGAAATGAGGTGGAGATGGGGATATAGAAAAAAAACTGAAATTTTCGCGATGATGGAGATGGACGTGGGAGATGGTGATGATGATGATGGTGATGAAGATGGTGAAGAAAGTAAAAGAAAATCGATGAGAGTGAAGAAAATACCTACAACTCCAACGCGTCAACTCTACGTCTTACCATCACACGCTCGTCCTCAAAGCTCGATCCCCGGCAACGGCGCCAAAATTTGGTGTAGCTCAGTGATGAGTAGCACCTCCTTTAATGTCAATCCGGGAAGACGTGAGGATGGTATGAAGACCTCGAGCAAGTGGCGGCACAAGTGCGTGAGTGAGAAGCACACTAGCATGCACACACATACACACACACGCGCACACAAGGCAAGAAAAAGAGTGAGAATCAATGGAGCTTTTTAGATTACTTTCAAAATGCTCTTACAAGTTCGTTTCAATTACAATCTAACCTCAAAAATGAGCTCTCTAGCTCCTTTTATAGTTTTTGACTAGCTTTTGGCCCTGTCCAGACCTAGTGTCCGGCCTAGTTAAAAATTAGGTTCCAGGGCTTATTTGGGGGTTCAAACGAGATCTAAAAATTATGAAAATTGGTACGCAACTACTTCTAAGGCTCCTCAAGCTCAAGGACTCCTTGGCTTGCACAAAATGGAGCTACAAAAATGTGAAATGAGATTTACAATGATTATTAGTGATAAGCATCACTGTTGTTGTAGGGATTTCTTCTAGTGATCTGCCATACATATCTTCAAGCTCCCTACTTGCTCTTCTTCCCTGCGTGTCCATCTCTCTGATTTGCATTAATGTCTTGAAAAAATATTGGCCTACTTGTCAGATCTTCTTTGACTGCCCTGTTTGCTTGTACTGTCCCTTCGCTCGCTTGTGTTGTCCCTTCTTTGACTTTCACGTCTTGTAGATCCTGATGTACCAAGGCTACTGCCAACACACATGCTGAATCATTCACAGATCTTTCATAGTCTATGAGCTTATACAGCCCACGACATAAAATGCCAGAAGCAATAATCACATCGCCATTTGAGAGATCATGGACTGTACACCTGTCATCAACGAATTTCATAACCAAGCTAATCTTGGCTAATGCAGAAACTGATAATAGGCTCTTTTTGATCCCTGGCACAAATAAAGCATCTGACAAAGTGAAAGAACTACCATCAGCAGTAGTCAGAATGATCTTACCAACTCCCATAACAGGATAAGAGGAGTTATTGGCGCATGTGATAGTATTCCCTGTAGGGGCAGGCTCGAGTGAAGAGAAGAAACTGCGCTGCGAGGTAATATGTTTGGTCGCCCCACTGTCAAAGTACTGGCAAACATCTGAGTCTACTGTAGACATGCACTGATCATGAGAAGATGGGTCAAAACTGCAGACAGTAGTAAACGCCCATTCTTCTTCCTGCACAAGATTTGCAGACTCTGTTTTTGGTGTAGAGGCCTCTGCAACAACCATTCCAGCCTCTTTCTTCTTTGCCTCTTTAGTAGCCAGTTTTGGACAGTTCTTTATAATATGATCATTTCCTTTACAGTACTTGCAGAACAATTTTTGCTTTTCTGATTTCTTCTCATCTTTATCCTGGTTCTTCGATTGTGCAGCATTTGCAGATTTCTGCTTACTAGTAGAAGAGCTCCATTTTAGTAGAAGAGCTCCATTTTCCTTTGCCCTTCTGACTAGCCAAGAAAGCTTGATCTGCAACACGCATAATGGACCTGTTCTGCTTGGACTGATCTTCCTGCAACAGAACAGAGACTAATTCCTCAAATGACAAGGCGTTCGGATTGCCTTTCATCATCAATCGAAGAGTAGAGGCAAAACTCTGATATGAATTAGGAAGACCATTCAGAACGGTCTGCACAAGTGAGCTATCTGGTATAACCTCATCAGCAGAAATCAATTGTTCCTTCAGGTCTTTGATCTTTGTAAGAAAACTATCCATAGAATCACCTTCATTCATGTGCTCACTCTCCAACTGTTTTCGGAGGTAAGCAACACGAGCCTCATTCCTAGCCTAGTACAAAGTGGTAAGTGTATCCTAAGCATCCTTTGCTGTTTTGCAAGAGCGAATGTGAGGAATAATGGCACGTTTGACAGACAAAGCTATCAATGCATGTGCCTGGGCATCTCTACCATCCCAACGAATCTGCTCTGCAGTAGGTGCAACAGAAAGAGCAGCACGAACAGGAATCTGCGGAATATCATCTTCGACACCATCTTCATCAGCTCCAACACCTGTATTTGCAATACCTGTCGTTACAGGTGTAACAAGACGTCTTTCAACACCCTGCACAATGTTCCACAATCCTTTTGCAACCAGTACATGTCGCATCATATAAGCCCATAATGGGTAGTTGGTACCATCCAACTTATCCTCAACAGCCAACATACGAAATACATCACTGCTTTCAGCCATGGCCGGTGACTAAAATACCTTGATGCAGAAAATTGACTGTATCTCAAAAAGTTGAACGGAATAACCCAGACGAGTTTTGCTAGACCTGTAGCAGACTTTGAGACGCTTAAACTGGCAAACAGAAACTGGTATATACCTTTGGCACAAAAGGACGAAATAGCCTGCACAAGCGCTGCGATAGTGCGTTCGGAGGCCGAAACGAGCTCAGATCGCGATTTCGGCACCACATAGCGAAGCTGTTTTGATCTCGAAAACACCCTGAGTATGCTCACCGAATTTCATGCGAATCTGAGACTACAAACGGAGGAGTGTCGACGGCGCCCTAGAAGAAGCGACGACCTGCTCTGATACCAATTGTTGGAGATAGACGTCTACGAAAGCACGCGGACAGCACAAGGAAGAAGAAGAAGCTTGGAGCACAAACACACAATACTGAATGTATTACTAGAGAATGTACAAAGATAAGTAGCCCATTAGGGCAATAGGCGTATATACAAGCCGAGGGAAAAAAACCTCCTAAAGAGGGAAAAAAGTGACCCGGCAGTCCTAGAGTGTTCACACACATCACTACCTAAATATATCAACAGGAAGAAGACTGAAGAAGAGATCCCTCCTTTTGTAGAATTAGATGCTTCTAAGAACCAATAGATGATGGAACAAGAAGAAGATTATGAGGAATTATCCAACCTGGATCATAATCAAGAGGAGGCAATTAGCTTAACTATACTTCCAAAAGATCAGAATTATTTCATGCACCAATGATGAGAGGCAAAGAGAAGAAGCCCTTAGAAGAAGCATAAAAAACTTTACAAGAATTGAAGGGGAAAAATTTTCAATGTTCCATAACCCTAGAAGAATTGTTGCAAGTTAAACCCCAACTGTGGAAAAGATTAGCTAAATACTTAAACTTGGAAGAACCAAACCAACCAGTTAAGGAGGACATGATGGAGAAAATGTCTACAACCAAAATACATATAGACAATGTTGGAGATTTCATCAATGAAGGGGATGAAGGAAATACATGCCTCCCATTTACTTATCGAGGATATATGAGCAAAGTTGTTTTAGATACAGGAGCAATAGTAGGAATAACAACCAAGGAGTTATGGGAAAACTGGGGAAAGCTAGCTCTATGATCGACGAGAATGAAGTTACAACTAGCAAATGGTCATGTAGAAAGACCATTAGGACTCATGGAGAATGTAATCCTAACCACTTGTGGAGTGTAATTTGAACATTCTTTAGCTATTTGTCAATTTGGTAAGGCAAGTAACTATGAGATGATCTTGGGAAGGCCATTCATGTGACATATAAAAGGTAGTTCAAGATTGAGAAAGAGATGCATTGTACCTCCAACACCAGGGGGCAACCACTAAGATAAATCTCTGTACATTGGCATACCAAGATGTCCACCTCTACAATGGAATCCCATACATAAAGGTAAATATGAGATATCAATCCATAGTGTCGAATCAAGTAATCAATCTTGGATAAATGAAGACACCCAACTATGGATTTCCAAACCAAAAGAGAGGAAGAGACATTAGAATCTTGGCAAGTAGGACATACGAGCTCTAGATCAATAGAAGACCCTACCTACATGCCCCAAATATTTTCCATTGAAGCATTTGAACCACATATATGGATGGAAATATTAGCCACCTTGGACGTATGTAAACGAAGAGGTATTAAGCATGAATGAGTGTGTGGATGAAGAAGGATATGACCTAAGTTTGTACATTGTAGTACTTCAAGAGGTAGAGGAAGGTGAGAGCATAGAAAAAGAATGGAAAGAGGGTTATGAAAGCATAGAAATGGAACCTAAATTTGACTCAGACAAACAATACCTAAAAGCAGTAGAACGAGAAGACCCCCTGGAACATAAAAAACTATTTGCCATAGAAGAGTGTCAAGAAAACCTTAGAAAAGAGAGAAATGAAATTGGTGAAGAGTTACCACATGAACAATTCGAAGTGCCAAAACATTTTAAAAGGTACAAAGTGGAGGAAAGGAGAATAGCTATTCAAATTCCTAAGAGAGAGGCACAAGAAGGGATAACAATGACAACAAGGAACAAACTAAGAAAATAATGGTAACCATGGAAGGAGAAGAGGAAAGATGCACTTACATAGGCAAGGATGTGTCCTCAGAAGAGGAACAAGAACTCATAGCTCTTTTACAATCTTTTCTTTCTCTTCATCCCTTTTTTTAATGCACTTTTTTTTATCTTTTCTCGACTCATCTTCCATCTTTGAGTTTTTTTTCAGTCTTGAAGTGTCTAATGATTCTTCCGAGTCTTCTACTATTTGGGGTGAAGATTCTATCTCCTCCTTGCTCTTGGGACTATCTGCTTTCTAATTCTCCCTGGTTTCCTTTGCTTTAGCCATATTAATGGCCTTCAATGGGATAGTATACTCTTTATCACTTTGAGAGGACTCTATTACTTTGATCACATTAATTTGGGTAGTACTGGTTTTTAGGGAAATCTATAAACAAGTGTTCCTTTCCACATTCACTGAAATACCCTTCCCAAACCTGTGGGATGATGGATGGAATGGCATAGTGCATTCCTAATGAAGTGATATCCTCCACATCTATAGAAAGGTCCCCTAGGTGTAGGTGGTCTTGTTGTAGGTCTATCTGGATCTTGAGCTCTAGGAGTTGTATACATGACGTTGACTTATTCTGACCCATACGAGTTTCCATAGCCATCATATTCATAGTATTGTTTCTCGTAAGAGGACTCATAATCTATGGAGCTTGGTTCGTACGATTAATATTCTCCAAAGCTTTGTTCATATTCTGGATTTAGGTTTTCTGTACTCATCAATGGTGACATAGGCACTATGGCTCTCTCCATATTCTCTTCAAGCTATGCATAGTTAATAGCTACAATGTTTTGTGGATGTGAGGGTTGCTTTCCTAGAACTAATTGAGGTTGTGAGTACCCTGGATGTTCATAGGATCTAGGTGACATGGGTTGTCCTTGATATGGCACATATCTCAGAGCCTCTTTTGCTTGATTTCTTGAAGGGTATCCATATGGTCTATATTGAGGTTGTGGGAATGGTCTTGATTGTCTGCTGTAAATGCAATTTTCAATGTTGTGATTTGTATACCAAGGGTTGGAACCAAATCAAGGGAGTTCTAGTAAGAATGAGACCAAAGGACTCATATTGGACAAAGAAAGCATCAACCTATTCAGCATGTACCACTTGCTTAAATTCAGATAGGTGATCGTATGGATCTCCTGAACCATCAAAGGGATTTCTTACACACTTGGCTACTTGGATTGGTCTTAGTCTTTTGCCTACCTCAAGGGGTCGAGGGATTATAGGAATTACAGGATGCACACCTGGTCATACACCTTGTGGGGGTCTCAAAGGAAAAGTACATATATTTGTAGTTCCACTTCCTGGTTTGGTATGATGTATGGTATTGGTTCCCGACATTGAGAATTGCACATTGGCCTCACTGATACACTTTGGTGCCTAGTTTGCTTTAAGGTTAGTGTTAAAGTTGTAGTAGTATTCCCAAGACCCTCACCACCTAGCAGGGAAGCAAGAACGAAGGCTCAAGATTGACTCTCCTCTCATCCAACCCTACCTCCAACATGTTCAAGCCATTGGCCATCAGTCTCATGCTATGCCACATGCTTGAAAACATGGAGAGTAGGGAGTCAAGGATCCTATTCCATATGCAAACTACAAGTAAAGCAACTACTCTACTCACACAAAGGAAAAACATGCATAGGCACACACTCACACACTCACAAAGACACAATACAAGAGTGTAAATAGTCTTGGAGTAAAGGAGAGTATTCTTCCATTCATAAAAGATATTACATGAGAGCAAGTCGAACCAAAAGCCCCATTCTTTACAAAAATGAGCCTCTATATATAGGCTAAGCACATTTCCCCATGTGCTTCTTTTGAAAAGTAAAAAAGGGAATATCTCTCTAACTAACATATCTTCTAGGAGATTCCAGGATCTCTCTTGTAACAAACAAATCCCAATGAAGGGCATGCATGGGATTTTTATGTGGGGAATTCCTAGATGTTCCAAAAAGGTGAAATATTTAAGAGTCTCCTACACTATGGGATTAGGAAATACTAAAAAGTACTTTAGGAGAGTGTTCACATGTGACACTCTAAGTATATACAAAGAAGGTTATTCTCATGGTCTAGGGAGGGTTTCCATTCACAATTGAAGATGTGTGCATACCCTACAACCCAACAGCTGGATTTTTTATTACTTTGTTGTGTCCTAAGAGGGTTCTGAGAAGTGGTTGCTTGATCTTTGGTAGGGAACACTGGCAACCCTAGGTACCTAAGTCTAGACTTTTCAAACTCATGAACCCACCATTCTTCTTTTGTTTTGATCCAAGTAAGTAACTCTAGAAGATTCTTTTGGATCATGTAGCTCATAGATAGTAGCAAGGTTAATGCCTTCTCCTTGTATGGGTGAAGTGGCTTGTAGCAATTTGTCAAGCCCATTTACCATGTGGAAATCCATCAAGTCATTATTTTTGGGGATTGTGTATCCTCTCCACACGTTGGTTGTTGGAAGCAGCCAGAGGCACAGACGACGCGGAAGCATGTAACGACGGAGTAGTAAGCCAGTGGAATCTTTTTTCAAAGAATCATGTTCTAAAAATACTTTTCAAAAACCTCCAACAATGATTTTTATCACTATTGTAACATATGTAACATAGAAAACCCCATTTTGTAATCCATAGCTCCATTTTGTGCAAGCCGAGGAGTCCTCGAGCTTGAGGAGCTTAGGTAGAACAAGCGTATCAATTTTTGTTATTTTTAGATATCGTTTACCCTTCCAAATAGCATCTAGGACCTAATTTTTAACTAGGCCGGTCACTAGATGTGAAACCGGTCAAAACTAGTCTAGAAACTATAAAAAGAGCTAGAGAGCTCATTTTTGAGGTTAGCTTGTTGAAGTTTAGAGCTATTTTGAACTTGTAATAGTGTTCTTGAGTAAGAGAGCTAATTTCCCACCTTCCATTGTGTCTTGCTTGTCTCTTCATTGTGTGTGTGTATGTGTGTGTGCATTTCTATGCTTCTCACCTTCATTCTCACTTCATCTCACATTCACGATCTTCATATCACTCCTATCTCTTTCGCGGATTGACATTAAGGAGGTGGAGCTTCTTAACGTGGTTCTCACCATTGTGCTAGAGCAACACCAAATTTGGCACCGTTGCCGGGGATCGAGTCTAGGACGAATGTGTGATGGTAAGAGTATAGCAAGAAGTGGCGTTGGAAGGTAAAAATTTTAGTTATTGTTATTGTTTTTACTTAGTTTTTAGTGTTTTCACCTCCCCCACACTCCATCTTCATCACCGCATCATCATCTTCATCTCCAAAAAAATCAGAAAATTCACCATATCCACCCATTCTCCTCATTTCCCCTCATTTGTGCATGCAAGAGAGTGAGAGAGAGCTTTTGTGCTTGCATGTGCTTTTTTTTCTTGAGTTTTCTTGCAGGTACAGAGCTCCAGTGCATTAGGAAAGCTTGGAAAAGGTAAAATTTTCAGTTTCTGTCAGAAATTTCCGACTGTGTCAGACCATCGCGATGGTCTGCAAAGTTCGGAATTTGAAGAAGGCGACCACACCAGCGTGAAGAGCACACCTGCGCCTCTATGAATCCATAGCCGCATCTGCAAAATCATCAGTTTGGTGGACCATCGCGACGGTCTCAGACCATCGCGATTGTGTCACACCATCGCGATTGGCTCACGCCATCGCGACGCCTCGGCCGGACCATGGCGACGGTCTCACGCCATCGCGACGGCTCGGCCGGACCATCGCGACGGTCTCACGCCATCGCGACGGTTCATTTGGACCATCGCGACAGTTCGCGGACCATCGCAACTGTTCGGTTGACCCCACACCATCGCGATTGGCTCACGCCATCGCGCCGACGGTGCCACGTGGCAAGTTGGACCATCGCGACAGCTCGCACCTCACACCATCGCGACAACCCGAAAATTTTGGACCATCGCGATTGGCTCACGCCATCGCGCCCAGACCATCGCGATTGGCTCAAGCCATCGCATCTGTGACCATCGCGACGGTTCACTTTGGACCATCGCGGTTGTTCACGTTGACCGTTGACTGACGCCATCGCGATTGTCCACTTTCACGCCATCGCGACGGTTCACACTCACGCCATCGCGGTTGTCCACTTTCACGCCATCGCGACGGTTCACACTCACGCCATCGCGATTGTTCACCCTCACGCCATCGCGATTGTTCGCCTGATCGAGCCATCGCGATTGTCCACTTTCACGCCATCGTGATGGTTTGCCTGGACCATCGCGACGGTCCCAGACCATCGCGATTGTCTCACACCATCGTGATTGTGCACCCCCATCGCAAATTTTAGGGTTTCATTTTTCGGCCAATTTTGGGGCTATTTTTGGGAAATTTTTGGGTGATTAGACTCATAGGAGACCCCTTAGCTCATATTTGGAGAAAAACCTGTTTGTCAGTTTTTACCCCCCAGGGCCTGAACGGTCATAACTTTTTCATCCGAAGTCCGTTTTTTGAGCTTAATAGCTCGTTAGAAAGCTCTTTACGAGTACTACGTGACCTCAACTGTTTTTTCTTAAAGGATACGTCTATTTTTAGACAAGCTATTTTGAGGTTGACCTAGTTTGGGACTAGAAAGCCAGGGGGCAAGCATTAAAAAGTTGGGCAAAAGGGAAGGGACTTAAAAGGTGTATATACTCAAGTGCTTGATCATCCAACTGTGAATTGGTCTAATATTGGAATTTTTCCAGGTCTAGCAAGGGCAATCGAAGGCAACCAAGGCAAGGCAGTGAAGGACATAAAGCTTGGGAAGCGCGGCTTCTTGGGCATCAGAGCAACCAGAAAAGCTGACTCGAGGTTGGAAGATTACTCAACCCCCTCAGTCAATTCTTAGCTTAGGATAAACGGTAGTATTGTGGATTAAAGACGATAGGAACGCCTCAAGTTCAAGAGAGTTAAATTTATCAAGTTCAAGACTAAAAGTAAAGGTGTGTGACACGAAAACCTAAAGGAAAGAACATAAGTCTGACAGAACGAGAACTCAAAGTACCACGGAAAGTCGAATTCCTGACGCATACATTAAGACAAGAATCTAAAGAAATTTAAAAAGAATCAAGAAAGTAATAACAAAGAATCATTGACGATCTGAGCGTGTACTGAGTGTGCAAGGAACAAAATTAATGAACCTTAGATCGGGCAAACATATAGGTAAGTCAGACCGGCGAAGCCTTAGATCATCAGAGGCAAGTGTAAGAACTACTGCACGATCGTGGGCTCAACAATTGAACACTAGTTATCCCTACGAGAGCTCAGATACTAGTGATTCAGAAATGGCATTTAGCACAGAAAAACCAGAAGGAGGGTCGAATGTAGCCTATTTAGAAAAACCAGAAGGACCCTATAGAACACAACTAGAGTTTCTCCGAACCAACCGATTAGGTGCTCGCATCTATGAGGATGGTCTGTGAAGGCAAGTGGTGCAAATGCACAACCCCGATCAACCCATTGGATTGGAACGTCCAGTGGTGAAATTTGAGAGAGACGCGTACATAGACAAGGAAGGAACGATGTACATCTTACGTACGCAGCCAAACAATACCAACGGGTTTGGCGTGATTCAACCAGAAACGAAAGCAAAATCTCAAGGAAAAGAACCATTAGAAGAGCCTAGAACACCTAGAGGGAAATATGTACTGACACGAGTACTAATCTCGGATTGGATCCCTCAGGACAACAGAAGCATAGAGTTGTTTGTAAATAAAGAAACTGATGAAGCCTTTTGGAGATACAAGACAGAACTACTTAGTGAGGTAGATATCATCACTATATACGAGTTCAAGGACACGGATACACCTGGGAAGGTTGTATACCTGGATGAGACTTCAGAAAGAGTCTTTGTGGTGCCTGACCGTGCTAAAAACACATACACATGGAGAGGTGAATTGGTATTCCCTCCATCTAGGACGAACATGAACACAAGTCAACAAGGGGCAGGAACATCATCAGCCCATGGAAATCAAAGAGAGAAAAATAAAGAAAGACCCGAAGTAAGCTTCACTCATCCCATAGGGAGAGATAGAACAACCACGGACACTAATAGAGCGGATAGACAAAGAGATCATGGAATACCAGGTGGTAGAGATGATTTTCCTCTACCTAGACCACGTGAACACGCAAGAATATTGAGACCCACTCAGTTAGTGAAATCCATGAAGAATTACTTTAATGGGACAGGAGATCCCTATGACCATGTCGCAGAATTCAAGCAAGTGCTAAGAGCAGAACAAGTTGAAGACATGTTCACGCAATATAATGCATTTGGACTAACGTTAAAGAATACCGCTTTGACTTGGTTCCAACCTTTGCAACAAAGGCAATTTAGAGACATCCATCACTTTTTAGAGTCATTCATCACTGAATTCTCTAAAAGTGGGATTAGACATGACACGTCTTCGTTGATTCATAGCTTTAAACAGACCCCTCAAGAAACAGTCGGACTGGCAGGACGTAGGTTTAGACAATATGTTGAACGATGTCCAATGCAAGAGCTACCCTCACAAGCCAAGCAAGTGTCATTGTTTTTAGATGGCTTGTTGAGCTCTAAACTACGCTCCTACGTGTACCTAAAAGAACCCAAAACGCTAGAGCAATGTGTGAGAATATGTATAGACATTGAGGACAACTTAGGAGACGAGTTGGAACTCTCAAAGGTCTATAAGGACTCAGACTGTTCATCTCTAGCATCCACAAAATTGTCTAGCTCAATAGAAGACCTTGCAGAAAAAGTGGCCCAGAAACTAGGAGTTTCTAGTAAACCTAGGGTGCTAATGAACAAGCGTTGTTACACCTGTGGTGGTGATCATATGGCAAATGTGTGTCCCAATGCATCACAACCACAAGCCAACCCTAGTGGCCAATATTGTACAATTGAAAGAAGATACACGAATCATACGGCTCAGGACTGCCCATACAACAAACAAACCGTGAGACAGAACTACCCGCAAGCATACGCACAGCCAGGTAGGTATCAAGGCCAATACAATGCTCAGCCTTATTACTATAGGCCTTCTCAGAACTACCCATACCAGGCTCAACAGAGACCTCAACCCGTCTTAGCTCAGCAGCCACCCCCACCAGCAAATGTCATCTCAGTCAAATACGCTGCTGCAGAAGAGAACCTAAGTAGGGCTTTAGTGCCTTCTTCACCTTTGATCACAGAGGGTGACCCGAATTCGAACAGCTTTGACTCTACGCATGTAGATAGTCCACCCGCATATTACACAGAGTCACCAGAACACGTAGAAACATATCATTACGATAGTCCACCAGTGGAACCTAGTTGGGAGCCCGACTATGCTAATGTGATGTACACAAACCCAAATCCACGGCCCCAAATAAGACAACAAAGACCACAGGGCCCTAGAGGACCATGCTTTAGGTGCCAAGAAGATCATTTCATAAAGGATTATCCACATCCTCCGATAGCAGGACAATCACAGTACTATAACATCCAAGGCTTTTGTGCTGATTGTGGCAAAGAGCACATAATCAAAGATTGTCCTAAAAATCCAGTTAATGCTTCGAATGTGACACCGATCAACGTGATAGGTATTGTAAATAACGCAGATGGATCCAACTCTACAAACGTGCCTATTCAAGCTATCACAAGAGCCCAGGCGCTCTTACAGAACCAACAGCTTAATCAAGAGAAAGTAGCCGGAAGTAGTGAAGTTGCATAATCTAGCAGTAAAAAGACAAAATCTTGGAAAGATTCTAGAGAAAGAATTAAGAGAAAATGGAGTAAAAAGATAACTGAGTTGGAAGGAAGTTTAAAGGAATCTAGAGCCAAAATCCTAGAATTGACTTCGCAGGACTTGAATCAAGAGAATCCAGCTCAGAAATCAGGATCAGTTTTAGCGGAACCCATACCAGAAAATCTAGACATGATGTTTCGTGCATATCAGGCTAGATTAAAAGAGGGACCTCAGGTAGCTGAAATGAGCAAAAACTACCCTCGAGCTGATCTAGAAATTGAGAGAACTAAACTTTGCATGAAGATGGTAGAATTAGCACAAGCTTTGTTCGAAGCCTCTAGATATCTTAATTGGAATAACATGGCAAAACCGGAATTACATTTTCAAGGACTAATGGAGAGGCTAGAATACTTGATAGAGAGCAAAGAGAAAAAGGATCAGCCTAGGAACCCTATTGTCCCAGAGACACAGGAAAGGAATGCACCATCCCTGTCTCAAGTACCCAACTCAGAAAGTCAAGACAATGTGTCTTCCATACATAAATATTCACATTAATTTTTGAGAGAAATACAAGAAGAGAAATGGAGAAAGGAACAAGGAACCCATCCTCCTATTCAAGAAATAGACGACTTGCAGGAACAATTTCCCCAAGACATTCCCTCTATTTACGATGATGTAGAGGAAGAGCAACTGAGTGAACACACAGGATTTGAATCTAATTCTTTACAAGAATTACCTCAGTTCACAGGACCTTGGGAAGCAAAGTCTATTAGTATGAGAGCACCCACGATAATAGTGAGGAATGAAGAATCAGTAATCCCTAGAAACACGGAAGTGATCAAGAATACCAAAGTACAGTGTAACCTTACTCTGGAGGAGTTATTGAAGGTAAAACCAGAATTGTGGAAACATGTAGCAAATCAATTCCCGGAGCTTGCTACTACTCCCTCACAAATAGGATCACAAAATAAGGTACCAGAGATACCCGTAGAAAAGATTGGAGATGTGAGCGAAGGAGAGGAAGGTAACACTTATCTTCCGATAACCCATCAGGGCTACACCACGAAAGCCATGTTAGATTCAGGAGCCGGAGTAGCCATAGCTACCACCGCTTTATGGAAACGTTGGGGTAATCCAGCACTCAGACCTACCAGGATGAAGCTACAAATGGCTGACGGACACATAGAAAAACCATTAGGCTTACTAGAAGGCATATCTCTCACCACTTGTGGTGTAGAATTTGAGCATACCTTTGCCATTTGTGATTTTAGTAAAAATCATGCTTATGAGATGATATTGGGACGACCATTCATGCGTCAGTTGCAAATTGTACAAGATTGGGGAACTAATTCTTTGTACTTGCAACATTTAGGAGTGACTACCAAAGTCAATCTTAAAGACTATTCACATCGAGATGTACCCCCAATACAATGGAATACCATCCATAAGACACCAGTAGAGACGGAATCCGTGCACTCATTAGAATCAGATCCTTCTTGGTTGCATGAGGATACTCATTTATGGATGTGTAAAGTAGCCAAACAAGAGGAAGAAAGGTTAGAAGCCAGGACCTTAGGTGCAGAACAACATCCACGAACCCTTCAAGACCCAGCCTATGCACCTGTAGTATTCCCTGACGAAGAGTTTGAACCCCATGGTTGGGCAGAAATCCTAGCAACCATGGATGTAGCCATCAATGAAGAACAATGGACACCCCACTGTGACGAGGATGGCTATGACATTTCAGTTTTCACGATAGAGCCAATCACGAGCGATGCAATTTTAAAAGAATGTGAACCTAGCACTGATGCATTTGAGGATGCGAGTGATTTTGATTTAGAATCAATTATCATGGACTCTCCATTTGCATCAGAGGAAGAATATTTCTACGAAGTAGACACTCACCCTCAGAGACACGAGGAAGTTATGAATGAGGTGAGGTTAGCCACGGAAGTGACTCACAAGAGTGAAGGCAAGAAAAGAAAGAAGAAAGCAAACATGTCAGAAAAAGAAGAATCTTTGTTTGAGGTACCCGAGAACTTCAAGAAATATGAAATCGAAGATAGAAGAATCATGGTACGAATGCCTAATAGAAAGGCGAATGACGGACCAGTATATGATAACCGAGAGAAAACCAAGAAAATAATAGTAGCCATAGAAGGAGAAGAAGAAAAATGTACATACATAGGGCATGATTTGACGAAGGAAGAAGAAGAAGAGCTAGTTGCCCTATTGCGCGAATATAGAGATGTTTTTGCATGGAGTTACAAAGATTTGAAAGGATTAGATCCAGATATATGCTCTCATAGAATCCCTATGACTCCAGATGCAAAACCGACAAAACAGAAACCGTACACGTACAATGATAACTATGCTGCGAAGATTAAAGAGGAGATAGATCGCTTGATAGAAGCAGGATTCATTTACGAAATTGAGCATACCGAATGGGTATCCCCCATTGTGGTTGTGCCCAAGAAGAATG
This sequence comes from Ceratopteris richardii, assembly GCA_020310875.1. Taxonomy (NCBI): domain Eukaryota; kingdom Viridiplantae; phylum Streptophyta; class Polypodiopsida; order Polypodiales; family Pteridaceae; genus Ceratopteris; species Ceratopteris richardii. The sequence goes on from CM035429.1 coordinate 104,042,487, forward strand.
GAAAATTGCGTGTGTGTATTAACCTTAAAAAAGTTAATGCCGCAACGATTAGAGATAGTTATCCTCTTCCTATCACAGAACATCTATTGGAAAGAGTTGCGGGCAAGGAAGTTTACAGCTTCCTTGATGGTTTTTCAGGCTATAATCAAGTAGCCATTGCTCCAGAGGACCAACACAAGACGGCATTTGCCACTGAATGGGGCATATTTGCATTTCGTGTGATGCCATTTGGCTTAACCAATGCACCCGCCACTTTCCAGCGACTCATGTGTCATGTTTTTAAGGAATTCTTACACAAGAGTTTGGAAGTTTATGTCGATGACTTATGTGCACATTCAAATGTAAGACAGACACATATCCCAGAGTTAAGACAAATATTTGACAAATGTCGAGAATATCAGGTTTGTTTGAACCCAGAAAAGTGCGTTTTCATGGTCAGACAAGGCAAAATTCTAGGACACATTGTGTCAAAAAATGGAATCTCTATGGATGAAGAAAAGGTGAAGGTAATTGCAGAATTACCTAGACCAACTAATGTGAAAGAGGTACAGGCATTTATGGGCCATTTTGGTTATTATAGGAGATTCATACACATGTATGCAATCATAGCCAAGCCTTTGTACTCTCTTTTAACCAATTTTGAATGGACAAATGAATGTGAAAATTCATTCAATGAACTCAAACGACGCTTGTGCTCAGCACCTATATTGACAACCCCAGATTGGAGTAAGCCATTCCATGTACATGTGGATGCATCCAATTATGCCATAGGATGTGTGTTAGCACAACCCACGAATGAAGGTAACATAGATCTCCCCATAGCTTACGTGAGCAGACAATTGAACGCAGCAGAAAGAAATTACACCACGACAGAACGAGAAGGATTAAGGATGATCTACGCAGTAAAGAAGTTTAGGCACTACTTGTTGGCCAACAAATTCAAGTTCTTTACAGATCATCAAGCCCTATTGTACCTAGTCAACAAGCCATGTAACACAGGACGACTAATACGATGGTTTCTATTACTCATGGAGTATGATTTTGAAGTCGTAGTCAGGAAAGGAAAGACACATCTTAGAGCTGACCACCTTTCAAGATTAACCTCAGGAGAAGCTCCTCAAGGAGTAGCGGATGATCTACCAGATGCATACTTGTTTAATCTTGAGATAGCACCAGAATGGGCTAAGCCTATAGTCCCTATTCTGACATACGGACCCAAGAATCCTAAGATAAAGATCAAAGAAGGAGAGATTACCAAGTCTCAGAGATACCAAATAATGGCAGGAAGCATATATAAACAGGATAATCAAAAGATTCTTGCTTGTTGTGTAGATGAATCAGAACATGCGAATTGGTTGCAATTAGCACACATAGGTGCACTACAGCAACATCATTCAAAACATCGAACATTACAGACTCTGCATAGACTAGGAGTATATTGGCCTTCGATGGAAGCAGATGTCTACAAGTTGTGTAAAGAATGCAATGTTTGTTGTGAAAGACCACCAGTAGAGCATGCTACATTATATCACGTGTCTCTCACACCAGACTGGAGTGAACAATTAGTGACATACTTGAGGACGAAGACATTCCCTCAAGGAATGACCTTAGCACGACAACGCAGTCTAGAGCAGGAAGCGCAAGATTATTCACTTATTGGCGATAATCTATACAAAAGAGGACGAGATGGATATCTACGACAATGTGTTCATGAAAGCGATTATCTGAGCATACTAGAGACTGCACACCAAGGTGTTGCAGGAGGTCATGTTGGACCCGATAGGATAATCAAAGCCATCCTCTTTGCAGGATTATGGTGGCCCACTCTTCACATGGATGCTCATACCTATGTAAAGAGATGTGATGTGTGCCAAAGAACTCAGTTTCCTACTCGCAGAGACGAAATGCCATTGAAACCCATGATGGGCGGACGTGCATTTTCTAAGTGGGGTATAGACTTTGTAGGACCCATTAACCCCCCTGCAAAAGGCACACATGCGGAATACATTATTGTTGCCACAGACTATCTTACGAAATGGGTAGAGGCAAAAGCCACAAAAAAGAATGATGCACACACAACTGCAAAATTCTTATTTGAGAATGTCTTTACAAGATATGGATTGCCTATAGAGTTAGTGAGCGATCGAGGCACTCACTTTCTAAACCAAGTCATTGAATATTTGTTACAAGATTTTATGGTGATTCACAAGAAATCCGCACCATATCATCCTCAGGCCAATGGTCAGGCTGAAAGCACTAATAAGATCCTTTGTAACGTGCTGACGAAACTCGTGAACAACAAACATTCAGATTGGGACAAACAGTTACACCACGCTGTTTGGGCATATCGAGTGGCCTATAAGACCGTACTCAATGCAACTCCCTTTCATATGGTTTTTGGTCAGAATGCTGTGCTTCCTTTGGACTTCTTGATACCGACCCTTAAGGTTGCACAAGAACATCAGTGGACCGGCCATGAATTATCAGCGAGAATAATGGACTTGGAACGATTATGAGAAACCAGGCTAAAGGCAGCAGCAGGCATATACGCAGCGAAGAAGCGACAGAAAGCATATTTTGATGCACATGTGAAAGACGAAGGCTTAAAAGAAGGAGATTTAGTTCTAGTATATACGCTAAAGCAACACGCACGTAAGTTAGAAAAGCGAGGTTATGGGCCTATGATCATTAACAGACTCTCAACAAGTGGAGCAGTACAATTAGCCACTTTAGAAGGAGATATAATGCCTAATTATATTAGTGGCTGTAGAGTCAAGCTATATCAGGAACCTCTTACTGAGGATATGCTTAGACGACTCACGTTGGCAAAGAAGCGTAAGGAGGAAGAAAATAGAATACGAGCGGAGGCTCAGGCAGAAGCAATAGAACGCATTAAACGCATGAAGTTAAGAAGACAAGGACTAGGGAGAGAACATTATAACCATCTGGAAACTACACCCAGATATCCCATGGCCATGTGTCAAGTAAAGTCAACCACTCATCCTAGTATAGTGGACAAGAGACCATTCATTACAGTCAGGCTAGAGCACGACAACCCTTGCCAAGAGCTCAGGGCTTTAATTGACTCAGGTGCTGCGACTAGTGCGATTAGATGGTCCCACTATAAGGATTCAGGAATAGAAATGCGGCCAATTGAGGCATACCTCATAGGGCTAGGAGGCATGGAAACCCCTTGCATGGGTGAGGTGGACCTTCCTATCCTCATTAAGGATGTGACCATGACAGCGAAGCTACTAGTGTGCCATGATGACGACCTGATAGAACCCCTAATCCTTGGCCAAGATTGGCTATACGATCACTCAGTGGACCTAAATCTTAGACAAGGCTCCTTACAGATTGGAACCTCAGAGCAGAAGCGAGTGATACCGCTTGACTTCCCTAATTGCATTCCGATTGAGGTTCGTAACCCTAGACCCTATGAAACGCATGCGACGGAAGACCGAAAGATCTTGGGTCAGATCAGTCACGTTACGTCTACACCAACCCACTCGGGCTTGGCTAGGGACAATTGTCAATCAAAAGGACGACAGGAGATCTTCCCTGGGGCTTCCTGCAAACTAGAAGGGGCAGCTACCCAACCGCTAGGGCAGACGGACACAATCAGCGGTCAGGTGGGTTGCATCAGCGGCCAAATGAGCACAACACCCTGCGGTGCTCATCCTTCCAAACTTGCTGCGGACTAGCCTAGATTAAAGATAAATAACGAATCACTTCCTAATGGGCAGGCCACGCAAGTGTTGGATCTCCCTTCTTTTCCAAAGCAGAGCGTCCATTGGACCTCTCAAACCCAACCACGAAGGAGTCAACCACAACAGAGGAACCCAGACCGACGACACCACTAGACAAGGCAAGGAAAGCAGCAGTATCAACATCACAGAACAAGTGGCACGAAACAAATATGGGTGCCAAAAGGACAGCAACCACAGGCTATTGGCAACACTGCAGACGAGAACAGGACAAAGTTTCAACAGAAGCAGAGTCAGCATCCAAAGTCCCCTTGATCTTCTTTCCCAAGTACAAATACTCGACAGATTTGGATCGCCAAGAAATACCTTATCCATAGACCCACACCCATGCAGATTTGGGTACCCAAACAATGTATTATAGCCCAACCCTCTAGCCATGTAATATATACCCCTCCGAAATCTTTTCATCCTTCAATACCACCAAACCCGATATCGCTTTTTGTCCCTCAGCAGAAACATACCACACACTCCAAGACTCTTAGGAAATGGATACCGAAACGTATCCAAACGTCTTCTTGTACCCCATTATCTAACAATTCTCCCACCCCGTTTAAACTCCACCCTTGTAATAATTCACCCTCAACCAAACCTTGTATAAATTCATACACCTAAACCCCACATCATGCATAATAAAAGCTCATCAAGAAATGTAGGCATAATCTGACCATGTAGGTGTCTAGAGACCTGCATTAGCTCTGCAAAAAGATCATTGCATCAATCACTTCACGACACTTGGCTACACGGGTTACACATCGGTTATGGAAAGGGATTGCGGTCTCACCTTATTGGGATCATAATTAATTTCCATGCTAATGTGTTAATCTTTTGTAGCAGATCTTTTCCATTAGCTCATCAGTCATCATGCAAACCGAAGCAGGACCATCAGAAGCTGGCCCCAGTGCACTGATGGCCACTATTGGAGAATTACTAGCGGAATCTTATCCGACGAGGCAACCACCAGAGTTTCAAGGTTTTCCAGGACCCATGCCAATCGATGATCCTCCTAGAGGATATACTGAGAAGATTCATCGTAATTCTCACTGGTTTCAAGGCCTAGCAGGACCATTAGCAGACGCTGATTTCATATTTGAGGCCAATTTGCCATTTGATCTTCGCACATGGACCAAGTACCAGTTCTTGTCAAGAGAATTTGAAGGACTACAGAATACACAAGATCTAACGCACGTTTGGGCACGAGCGGGATTTACAGAGTATTTTAGCAACCCTCTGCCTAAACCCAATTTTTATAGATATTTTTACTTGGTAACCACCTTAACAGCTTCAGAAAACAAGGATCTACCTGGCACATTCATGTTACCATCCTTGGTAAATGATCCTCCATTCAGAAGGTTTTATTTGTCTAAAGATTTAATTCGCGCAGCTCTGAAAATACATGGAACACACACTCCGACGGAGCGAGAACGGCTAGTCCCAGAGCAGATGAAATGTGGTGACGTAACTAAGTGGGAGGATATTTCTGCTATAACCCCTGAGCTTTCCAAGCCATTACGGATATGCATGCAGCACTTTGCTTTCCCAGCTCAGGATCGTTTTACCATGCCTCACAAGAGAATCTGGTTTGGATTGTACTTAGCATGTACTGGACCTCAAACTGTTGATCTAGCCAGCTGGATAATTGATCAGCTCTATTTGGCACAACATAGGTGGGAGCGAAAGAAGGTAATCAATGGATGTTGCGCCCTCACCAGGATCATATATATGTGCTTGGCGTATGACTTACCAATTGAGCGTGCCATGACCAGTGAGGAACTGAAAGCATTTAAAGGCACCACTAGGAAGGCTAGAAAGTCTAGCAAAGGCAGAGCCGGAAAGCGGATGAGAGGTACTATCCCGTGCCTACAAGTCCCAGAATCACCCTCGCCACAACCATCTCCAGAGCAGTCACCAACAGCAGCCACTCCCACGGTACCACCAATTCGTATACGGTTATCAAGACCAGTTACGCCGGAGGGCACCACCAGTACTGTTGCACCCCAAGCAGCCACAACCACAGAACCTATCACCACAGCAGCTGAACTTCCCACCACTATTGGTGCGGAAGCTTTCTCTTTTCCAATACCCCATTTAGAAGTAGGACAAGCAGAGCCACTCGACCAAACTTTTGATTTTGAGATGCCTGATGCATTCTCCAATGAGTTCCAGTTTTCAGAAGGACAATTGTTTTCTCAAGAATTTGAAAGGCCTAGCTACCCTACCACACCCAGGGATCAGCCACAAGGACAGATCGTATCCAGCTCTGATGACGAAAGAACAGCAACCGATGACGACGAAGGAGACGACAAAGCTAGCCAGGGAACTCAGGAATCCCAAGAACATGAATAGACAGATGCCCAAGGACAACAAACAGACACACATGGTGATACAAGTACCCATGAAGATGAAACTTACGAAGCAGCCGCTTACACACTGGCTATCAAGAAGCTGTATAGAACTATGGAAAAAGTTTGGGCACGCAAAAAGCTGACAGAGGAAGAGAGTCAAACAATAATAGAACAAGAACTTGTCACAGGCGGATTCGAAGACGCATACATCAAAGGATTCAGAGAGTTAGTCAAATCAGTAGGCTCCAACGAAGCCCTCAGGTACTTGCAACGAAAGCCACTACCACAGTTTGACCCCCGCAGAGTGCGACTACTTTCAAAGCCCGGCGAATACATTCGTGTACCAACAGGAGCACAGTCTTCTGAACAAGCCAGGGAGGCACGCCTCGTCCCCGAAAGTTCGTTGGTTGTAGAAACCATCTTTGTAGATTCCCCACCCCGCGCTACAGCTATACAAACCTCAGTAGTCACTGAAGTACCGACCACCCCAACCGCTCCTCTCTCACCGCCCGTCCATCCAGCCTCCCCTCTTCACCCTCCTTCCCCCAGACCAACATCCTCATTCGCCGGTGGTGTTGCAGAAATTGTCTTTACGACCATTAACCCCACAATTCCCGCACCCATTAGCCCTAGTCTACCCCCTCCCACACCCACCTTTCTATCCAACCCATTCCTTCATCAATCTTTTCCATCTTTCCCCACAACTCCACGACCCCTTTTCCCATTCCCACCGCCATTAACCTTCTCCCCCGTCTCACCTCCCCGACCCACTGTAACCCCTCTTTCCCCTTTCTACCAAGCTGCTCCAGCCAGCCCCCCTGTAAACTACCCCTCAACCTTGGTAAATCCTGTATTTACACCAGCACGAGTACCCACGATCAATAAGCAGTGCCAAGACTGGTTGAATTACCCCTATTTTAAGCCACCCATTGAGTTACCAATTGTTGGCTACATTATGGCTACAATTCGCCACTGGCTCCCTAGATTAAAACATATGGACGATATAGCGGCGCATATGACTGTCAAAATCTTTGACATGATGCAAATGATTTTTAAAGTCTTCCGACGCGTCAAGGCACCACATGTCAACACCCCGGGCTTTGAGCATGGCAATTTCAATCTGGTATATGATATGAGTACAACGCCATCGCTACGGGTGTGTTATGCCTGGCATTGCAGAATAAAATACCTACCGGCGTGCTACAAGCAGACGTTCGAAGAGATGTTCACAACCGGCTTCTGGGAATACCATTCAGAGGTATTCATAAACAGGCCTACACATTTATTACAATTATTTGCCTGTGAACGAATGGTCTATTCCACACACTATCAGCTCCCACCACCGGAAGAACCGCAACCTATCGACTAGGAGAAACTCGAGGCAGATCTGGCCCGAGGCATTCGTATCTCCGAGCACACCCTCGCTCAAGACCTCCTACAGAACTATATCCGGCAGACCTCACAACAAGGTTCTGTCTGGGACGACACAAGCGAGAGGGAGGGGGGTGTTGGAAGCAGCCAGAGGCACAGACGACGTGAAAGCATGTAACGACGGAGCAGTGAGCCAGTGGAATCTTTTTTCAAAGAATCATGTTCTAAAAATACTTTTCAAAAACCTCCAACAGTGATTTTTATCACTATTGTAACATATGTAACATAGAAAACCCCATTTTGTAATCCATAGCTCCATTTTGTGCAAGCCGAGGAGTCCTCGAGCTTGAGGATCTTAGGTAGAACAAGCGTATCAATTTTCGTTATTTTTAGACATCGTTTACCCTTCCAAATAGCATCTAGGACCTAATTTTTAACTAGGCCGGTCACTAGATGTGAAACCGGTCAAAACTAGTCTAGAAACTATAAAAAGAGCTAGAGAGCTCATTTTTGAGGTTAGCTTGTTGGAGTTTAGAGCTATTTTGAACTTGTAATAGTGTTCTTGAGTAAGAGAGCTAATTTCCCACCTTCCATTGTGTCTTGCTTGTCTCTTCATTGTGTGTGTGTATGTGTGGGTGCATTTCTATGCTTCTCACCTTCACTCTCACTTCATCTCACATTCACGATCTTCATATCACTCCTATCTCTTCCGCGGATTGACATTAAGGAGGTGGAGCTTCTTAACGTGGTTCTCACCATTGTGCTAGAGCAACATTGGTTATCACTCATTTTCCTCTAGGACTTGTCATCGTTTCTCCACTATCAATCCTAGTGGGATTTTCACGTTCTCTACTTCTCCTCTCTTGTTGATTCCCTCTAGGTGATCAATTACTGCATACGTTTGCATCTATAGAGTTCTTCATTCTCGCCATAGACCTATTGAGGCCGTCTAGATAGATAGGTAATAAGTACACATTAGTGGAAACATATTGCAAGGATGTCTTATATTCTCTTCTATTACTGACATGAGCCCCGCCAAAGGCACTAAGCTATGCATATCTTTAGAAGCCATAATAGAATCTCCTTTTGAGTCACTAGATGTGTATGAATACGTGGAATGAATGCTCTTTTGAGTGTCACTGCCCAATGATGAAATCACACTTCTTCGACTCCCTAGTACACATCCCGACCTTAGGTTCATTCATAGTCTAAGACCTTGAGATTTACTTAGGATGAACTATCAAGTCTTAGGAGTGCCTTAGCTCAATAATTAAGCACTGGAATTTTTCAATTTTCACTTTTGAGTCCAATTATGGAGGTTTTTATTTTTCCATGATACACAATATTTGTCTCCTTACAATACACGATACTTCACCAAAGATGACACAGGATATTTGTTTACCCCCAATACACGATACTTCAATTTACCCCGATACACGATACTCAAATTTCATGATACAATACTTGAATTGAACACAATACATGATACAAGATGTGATGATGATACACGATACTTCCCCTAAAACGATACACGATACTAGCGAGGGTTATGATACATGATACTTAGAGTCCACGATACGATACTCCCACTTTCCCCGATACACAATACATTGGGGTATCGTCGATACATGAGACGAACCCCAATTTGCGATACATGATGCTTCGTAGTATCAGTGATACACGATACTTTGTAGTATTAGTGATACATGATCTTGGGTGATCACTATACTCCATGATGCTTTAGATCTTTCTTTCAGCTACTCCATTATGGGATGGAGTATGAGGTTGACTTAAATGCCTCTTAATGCCTTATTGCTTCAATAAATTTTTGAAGTCTTGATTGATGAATTCACCACCTCCATCTGATCTAATAGTCTTGATTGAACTTGATGCTTTGCTCTCAACTTGATAAATCCATTCTCCGAATTTAGAAAATGTATATGCCTTGGACTTTAGAAGGTATCACAAATATATCTTGTGTGATCATCTACCAAGATAAAGAAGTAGAGTGATCCACTAAATGATGGGGTATTCATTGTTCCACCAAGATCCACATGGACTAGGGCTCGAGAGTTCCTTGTAGGTGGACGCCTTTTTGGGAACTGGATCCCTATGTTGCTTGCCTTGAGTGAAAGCTTGGCGGATTTTGTGAACGTGCCCAATTTTGGGTAATCCCTTAACCACTTGTGATTTTGAAATCTCGGTTAAGTACAAGGTGTGTCCATATCTTTGGTGCTGTGGGCTAGAAATTGACTCCTTAGAAAGAAATCATGAAAGCTTGTATAAGCCTTTATCTTCAATTCCTTCAGCTATGATATCCTTAATGCTAGGGTCAAGCACCTTCACTAATGTGTTGTCAAATAAAACTTGTTTGTGATTGTCGATGATTGCCTTGATAGAGAGGAGGTTCATACACAAGTTGGGTACAAATAGTACATTTGATAAAGATTTGCACTCTCCTCTGTGATTTGTAATTTGTGCGTTGCCTTTGCCTTCTATTGGAAGACCCTTATTATTTCCTAAATAAAATTCGTTGGTGTGGTATTCTAACTCTTGAAATGATTTGCATTCTTTGCACATATGAGAGGTTGCATCATTGCCAAAGATCCACTCTTGTGAGTGATGTTTGCTTAAAAATCAACTTATTGTTTTCTTGAATGCAAATTTCAGCCAACACTTAGTTCACAAGATGTATTTGATACACTCATGCATTTTTTTTTCAAAGTGGTGTGCTTGACTATGGCCATATAGACCATGCAAATGAGGTTAAAAAAGGTGAAAAATTTCAGCCAAATATGGCTGAAAATTTACAACCAAACATGGCTGAAATTTTCAAAATTTACAAAGAAATATGGCTAAAAAGTTCTAACCAAAGATGGTTGAGCCAAATATGGCTAAAAATTTGCAAAATTTATAGACACATATTCTTGATATATTTTGGTAGTGAAGTGTGTGAACACACTTAGGACCGTCACAACACATTTTTCCCTCTTTAGGAGGCTTTTTCCCTCGGCTTGTATATATACCTATAACTCTAATGGATGACTAATCTGTGTACATTCGCTTGGTAATATATTATGTGTTCGTTGTGCTCCAAGATTTCTCTTCTTCCTTGTGCTTTTGTGGACCTCGAACTCCAACAATTGGTATCAGAGCAGGTTACCACTTCATCAAGGGTGTTGTTGACACTTCTCTAATCATTATCTTAGAATCGCATGAAAATTGGTGAGCATACTTGAGGGGGATTAAGAGTTCAAAACAACTCCATTATGTGGCATCAAAATCTTTATCTGAGATCGTTTCGGCCTTTGAATGCACTATTGCAATGACTATGTAGGCAATTTTGTGCTTTGTGCCAAACATATATACAAGTTTTGATTTGGTAGTGCAAGCACCTCAAACTCTGCTACAAGTTTAGCAGATCTCAATATGGTGTGTTTGTTCAACTTTTTGAGATAGAATCATTTTTCTCATCAGGGTAATTAGTCACCGGCCATGGCTAAACGCAATGATGTATTCTGTAGGTTGGCTATTGAGGATCAGTTGGATGGTACTAATTACCCGTTGTGGACATGCATGATGCATCATGTATTAGTAGCAAAAGGTTTGTGGTATATTGTGTAGGGTGTTGAAAAACATCCTATTATACTTGCAAATATAGTTATTGAAGGTGATGCAAATGACGTTGAAGATAACCATCTTCAAATTCCTATTTGTGTTATAGTTCCTATTGCACCTATTGTAGAACAACTTTATTGGGATAGGAAATATGCTCGAGCACATGCATTGATAGATTTGTCTATAAAATGTCCTATTATCCCTCATATTCACTCCTACAAAACAAAAAAGGATGTCTGGGATACACTTACACTTTATACCATGCAAGAAATGAGGCTCATTTTGCCTACCTCCGAAAACAATTGGAGAGTGAGCATATGAATGAAGGAGTATCTATGGACAAAAAAATTGACAAGTCTAAAAAGTTTACCTGCAATTATTGTGGTAAAACACGGCATCTTGAGAAGTTCTACTATAAAAAGAAGAACAACCCTAAAGCTATTGGAATTTGGGGCCCCAAGATCGTTCCAATACTAAAACTTTTTTAGCATACACACTTAATTAATTAAGATGATAAGTGAGAGATAGAAAGAAAGAGATCTTGAGACAAGGATAGAGAACGTAAGCCAAAGCTTACTCACTAAAACATAGATTTCCAAATTACAACATGGGCGTACTACTCAACCACATAAAGTGGTGCACTCTCTAATGGAAGAATATCCAAGAAGATGATGATACAAAATTTAGATTATGTTGAACTAATCTAAGTATGTGAAGTGAATGAGCAACGAAGATAACCTTATTCTCACACAATAGTGTAACAAAGTTGTAAATCAACCAACCCTAATTTTGAGATTAGGGTAGAGAAACCCTAAAAACAAAATATAAGGTTAACTCACAAAAGATACTTACCACCACCTTGTAGAAGACTTCTTGCTCCAAGAGAGTAGCCTCTCCTTCACCAAATCTTAACCTCCAAAGCTTCAGAAACTTCAAACTCTTGCTTGAGATATTTGAGTGATTATACATAATGAGCATGTCCCTTCTTTATATAGTAGTTGTGTATTTCTAAAAGCAAGCTTAATAAAGCCTAAAGCTATGATGGAATACGTAGCTAAATATACGATTGCTCACTGATCTCAAAAGTTATCTTCGCTGAAATCAAAAGCATAATTGTATCCAAAAGCAAAAGCGATTCCGCGATCTACGCCTGACGGGATTCGAATCTGGGTCAATAGTTTGAGAGCACCATGATCCATCCACACTCCCATGTGCTTTTTCTTGTACAATGTATATAAAGAATATATACTATAACTATTTTCCAACAATTTTGGACCATTGTTGGACATTGCTTCCAACAATCCCCCCTTCAATGTCACAATGGTACTAGGTTCAATGACTTGAAAAAAATCTTCTCATGACTATCTCTAGTCAATGCTTTGGTAAATATATCTCCAACATTCTCACTAGAAGGAACACAAACCAGCTCAATGTGCTTCTTATCTATCTGTTCTCGAATATAGTGGTAGTGTACCTCTATATGCTTTGTCCTTGCATGATACATTGGATTCTTTGTTATAGCTATAGCACTCTGGCTATCTGAAAATATCTGAATGGGTTCATGTACTCTCACATCAAGGTAACGGAAAATCCAACCATACTGACTCTAGAGTAGCTGTAAATATTGCACGATATTTAGCTTCACACGATGAAGTGGCAATAGTAGGTTGTCTTTTGAAAGCCATGAGATAAGACAATCTCCAAGATAAAAATAAAATCCACTAGTACTTCTTCTTGTGTCTCTATCACCTGCCCAATCAGAATCTGAAAATCCTTTTAGTAACAAATGTGTAGATTTCAAAAATACCATTGCAAAATTTGAAGTTCCCTTCAAATATCGAAAGATTCGCTTTACGGCTTTCCAATGTAACACTATCAGATTCTGAATGAACCTTGATACTTAAGAAACTGCAAACTGTATATCATGGCTTGTATTACACAAATATATCAAGCAATCAATTGCTTGACTATATAAAGTAGCATCAAAGGACTCTGCATTTGCTACCATCTGTAAAGATGCATTTTGATCCATAGGTGTTTGCATAGGTTTAGAATCAACCATCTGAAACCTCTCCAGAAGTTTCTCAATGTACTTCTGTTGTGTCATATAGATACACTCATCTCAAAACCCTCTGAATCCCAAGGTAATAATGCAAAATGCCTAAATCATTCACATCAAATGTTTGCTTCAATTGTTCTTTGAACATCTGCAAATCTTCATCTCTGGGATCTGTGACTATAATATCATCCACATAAATGATTGCTATAATCATCATACCTGGTTCAACTTTGACATAAAGACTTGGAGCTGCATCTGAGTTATGGAAATCAATGGACAAAAGATATGTATGTATCTTTTCATACCATGCTCTAGGTGCCTGTTTTAAACCATACAAAGCTTTTATAAGCTTACACACTAAGTGTTCTTTACCTGTCTCTTCAAAACCTTCTGGCTACTGAATATACACATCCTCATGTAAATCACCATTAAGAAAAGCAGCCTTAATGTCAAGTTGATATATATATGCCAACCAAAATGTGCTGCTAGAGCAAGTATTGACCTAATAACAATCATCCTAGACGTAAGAGCCAATGTATCATCATAATCAATACCTTTTTGTTGTGCATATCCTTTGACAACTAACCTGGCCTTGTATCTATCAATAGTACCATCTACTTTCCTTTTGATTTTGAAGATCCATTTTACACCTATAGCCTTCTTTCCCTCTGGTAACTCACATACTTTCCAAGTTTGATTCTTATGAATAGAATCAATCTCTTCTTGCATAGCTTTTCTCCAAATAGGAATGTTAAGTGCATCTTTAACACATGCAGGTTCATGTTCAATAGTTGTAAGCGCCAAAATATCATGAATCTCAAAGTCTTCAACAAAACTTACATGATCTCTTTGTTGTTGCTATCTAGTCTGACTTCTTGTTCTTATATGATCTCTTTGTTGTTGTCTAGTCTGACTCCTTGTTCTTCCAGTAAAAGTCTTTATACCACTATCTTTCCAAGTCTGATATAACCAAGTAGGTGTATCTTTCGATAGTGATGAAACTCTTTCTGACCCTTCAACTTTCACAGGTTCTCGAACTTGTCCTATCGAGGTACTAGGACTTTCTGGAACTCTAACTTCTTCCATTTCTCAAACCAAAGTCTCATGTGGAACTAATTCTATAGGAGGTTGTGAAATTCCTCTTTTTTCAAATTTTTCTTGAGTCCTAGGAATTTTAACTTCCCCCTGATATGGCTGAACATGTAAATCCAACATGCGTCTAGGAAATCCATAGTCATTTTTACTAATGAACTATGGAATTTCTACTTCTTTATCGTAAACCTTATTTTCAGCAATATAAGCATTACGCGAAAGAATAACTTCACCTATCTTTGGAACATAAAACCTGTATCCTTTACTCTCAACAGGATATCCAATAAAAATAGATTTCTTTGCCTTTACATCTAGTTTGCCTCGGTCCTTTTTCTCAATATGTACATAAGAAAGTGATCCAAATACTCTGAAATAACTCACATTAGGTTTTCTACCATAATAAGCTTCATAAGGTGTGATTACCTTTAAAGCTTTTGTAGATGACCTGTTCGAAATGTGATTAGTTGTATGTACTACATCAAACCAGAATTTCAGTGAAAGCTTCTTGGACACCATCATGCTCTGCATCATCTCAACAAGTACTCTATTCTTTCTTTCTGCAACACCATTTTGTTGAGGAGTATAAGCAATATTAAGGTGTCAAGTAATACCTTTCCCATCAAGAAATGTTTGAAACACTTTTGAAAAGTATTTGCCACCTCTATCACTTATGAGAATCTAGATAGTTTCCTGATTTTCATTTTGAACCATAGCTACAAACTTCTTGAACATAGGAAAGGCTTCTAACTTCAACTTAAGACCATAGATCCATGATTATCTCATAAAATCATCAACAAATAGAACAAAATACCTGAAACCCTTAATAGAGTTTGCTCTCATATGTCCATTCACATCTGAATTAATAATCTGCAATTTCCTGGTAGCTATAATATGACCATGTTTCTTGAAAGGTAGTTTATGCTTCTTACCTTCAAGAGAACCTTCACATATATCTTAATCATGTGATAGCTTGAATGAGGGTAAACTCTCAACCATACATGTATCTTTGATACTCTTGAAAGCTTCAAAACTAATATGTACAAATCTTTCATGCCATAGCTTCATATCTTCCACCGGTGACGAAGATTTGACCGCATATGCCTGGCTGATTTTTGACAAAACAAAGATCCCTCCTCTATGCTCACCTTGTAAAATACACTTGTTGTCTTTGTGTGATAAGATCTTAAAAAGATCTCTCTCAAATACAACTTTAGAACCATCACCTAAAAATGTAGATATAGATAGCAGATTCTTCTTCATTGCAGGTACATATAGAACATCTAAAATCTGAAAATTACCACCTTCTTTTGACTTTAGGGTTATTGTACCTATTCCCACAACATCCAAATCATTGCCATCTGCAATAGTAACTCTTCTACTTGAAGAATAGGAAAGAGAAGAAAACACATCTCTGCAACCTATCATATGCTTTGTAGCACCTGAGTCAAATATCCAAGGACTTGTTGAAAGAACTTGTAAAGATACCTGATCAAAAGCTACTTCCTCAATGGTGATACAGGCATGAGAATCACCTAGAGATTTCCCTCTTTTATCCTCTTCTACAACATTACCTAATGCCTTTTTCTTTTCTGTTGCAATCCTTTTATAACATGCTGCTTTTAAATGTCGAGGTTTCTTGCAATAAAAACATATTACTTCCTTCTTCTTAGAAGACTTCTCTTTAGATGTAGTAGAAACAAAATCTGAAGTAGAAGGGTTGAAGTAAAGATCTTGTCACATTCTTGTTCTTTAGTGAGATGATGGGCAATAATGACTTGTTTGGCATGCTTCAAGCTGAAGATAAGCTTGATGGGACCAACTATACAATGTGGTCTTACATGAGGAAACATGTTCTTGTTGTGAAACAACCATGGACCATAGTGGTAGATGTAGATAGAAGACGTGCACGCTCTTCTACTTCACAACCTATTGTCACATATGGAGCTTCTTCTTCAAGTACAATGGTTACTCCTTCTCTACCTACACAAGAGTAACTTAGATGGGATGGAAAAGATGCTCAAGCTCATGCATTGATTATGCTTTTAGTGAAGTGTCATATAGTTCCACACATTTGGTCATCATGTTCTAAATGGGACACTCTTGCTTCTTTGTATGTTGTGCATAATGAAGCATGTGTTGCATACTTGAGAAAACAACTTAAGGATGTATGTATGACTGAAAATGAGTATGTGGATGTGTATATGGCACACATCAAGGACTTGAAAGAGCAATTTGAAAACATAGATGAGATTATTCTAGATGCATCACTCATCTCTACATTGTTGAAAGGATTACCATTTTCAAAGCTTTGCCATTACACTCCGTTTGGTTGCAAAAGGGAATCCCAATATGTATGCATTTGATGAGATTGTGTACTTCTTTAATCTAGAGTGAATAGAAGTGGTGTGATTGAGGGAACACAAGTACCTGCTATGTCACAAAAAGGGAAAAGCAAGTATGGTTCAGTTTTGGATTCATTAAAACCAAAACCTCAACCTTCCTCATTTTCAAAAGAACAAGGAATGCAAATATCGCCAAAGGCTAGTCATACTATTGATGAGAGTAGAAAGCTTACTAAATGCAATGAAAGAAAGAAGGAGTCTAGCATGTCTATTGCTGAAAATTCTTCAAATGCAAAGAATGATGAAGCCAACATGGCTCAAGATTTTTGGGCATGTGTTTTTACATATCATTATGATGCATCATTGCATTCTAAATGTATGGTTGTGAAAGAGGCTCATTTGGATTGGTTCTTTGATAGTGGTGCTTCAAAGCACATAATTTTATGCAAAAGGTTTTTTGCATCTTTGAAAGATGCACCTAATGGAGGATATGTGGTGCGTGCAAATAATGCATCTTACCTTATCATTGGAGTAGGAGAAATTGAGCTTATGGTTGCAAATGGAGGTGGGATTCTCTTGAAAAATGCATTTTATGTACTTGATATAAAGAAGAACTTAATTTTAGTTCCTTTGATTGCCAAAGTGGGACTTATGTACACTTTGTTGATCATAAGTGTATGGTTCATGATTTTAGAAATGGTGATATTGTCGTGATGTTTGGTACATTGTGTAATGGTTTGTATTGCTTGAATACATAGAAGATGGCTTCTTCAAATGCTTTGGTTGCTCATACTTTTTCCATGACTCGAATGGAGCTTTGGCATGCTCATTTTGATCACCTAAACTTCAATAGTTTGCTTTACTTGATAAAGAAGGACATGACTATTGGTTTTCCAACACTTGAGCCCATTGAAAAGCATGCATGCTTGGAAAAATGCATCGTGTTTCTTTTCCAAAAGGTATTCATACACACACTACAAGAAAATTGGAGCTTCTTCATAGTGATGTATGTGGTCCCATCAAGACCTCATCTTTTGGGAAGTATGTAGATTTTGTTATTATCATTGATGATGCTACTCGCCATACATGGGTGTATCCTATGAGAGCAAAGAATGAGGTATTTTCTTGCTTCAAAACATTTTTAGCTATGGCTGGAAAAAATTCTTCAAACAAGCTTTTGACTCACACACAGATCGTGGTGAATACATGTCACATGAGTTTAATGATTTTCTTCGTGAAAAGAGGAATTTCACACCAATGTATGGTGTCATATACACCTCAACAAAATGGTGTTGCCAAGTGTAAAAATAGAACGCTCCTTGCAATGGCATGATGTATGGTTAAAAGAAAGCAAGTTCCTAACAAGTTTTGGATGGAAGCAGTCATGTGTGCAAACTATGTGTTGAATCACTATCCTACAAAAGCATTGAGATTCATCACTCCTTACAAGGCTTGGAATAGACATAGACCTATGGTTAGTCATATGTGTGTGTTTGGTTGTTTGGCATATGCTCTATCACAACAACATCACAAACTTGACGACAAGGCAAAGAAATGTATATTTGTACAATGTTCAAAGTAAGGGATATTGTTTGTACCATCCATTGATGAACATAATTATTATGAGCTGAGATGTGGAATTTGCTGAAAATTCAAATTTTCCTCTACTTAAATGCGAAAAACAGCCGAAAATTAGCTCATAAGATATGTTTGATACAATCATGCCTTTGTTCCAAAGTGGTGCACTTGACTATGGCCATGTAGACCAGCCAAATGTGGCTCAAAGGCCTAAAAAATTCTAGCAAAATAGAGCTAAAAATGCAAAGAATTTCCAACAAAACACGACTGAAAATTTTCAACCAAAAATGGTCGAAACTACTAAAAATTTTGAGCCACATATGGCTGAACATTTAAGTTAAAATATGGTTGAAAATGAGCATGAAATTCAGACCATGCATGATATACATGTTGATCATGTATTACATAATGAATGCATGTCTATCAAGAGTGCACAAAGTATGCCAAAGTGGCTAAAACAAACTTTGTAGGACAACAAATTGAGTGCACCTTTACTTGGTAGAACGAGATCAAGCTCTCACCATGCATCGAGTAATTTTGTGGATGATTCTCTTATTGCAACAACATGTAATGAAGAGCCGCTTACTTTTGAAGATCATGTGACAATCCACATTGGGTGAGTTCTATGCAATAAAAATTGGATTTCATACATACTAATGGTACTTGGGAGTTATGTGAATTGCCAAAAAGAAAAAATACCATTGGTACAAAGTGGGTTTACAAGATTAAGAGAAATTCAAATGGTAGCATTGATAATTACAAAGCTAGATTGGTTGCCAAAGGATATGTGCAACAATATGGCATTGACTACTAGGAAACTTTTGTGCCTACTTCACGCATGATTACCATTTGTATGGTGTTGCATTGGCTACCCAAGGAGGTTGGAAAGTACACAGTTGGACATAAAAGCAGCTTTCTTTAATGGTGATTTGCAAGAAGAGGTTTATGTGAAGCAACCTCTAGGATTTGCCATGAAGGGGAAAGAGCATATGGTTTGTTGCTTGCATAAAGCCTTGTATGTCCTCAAGAAAGCTCCACATGCATGGTATGACAAAACCCATAAGCACTTGATTGCTCTTGGCTTCACACGTAGTCCAAATGAAAGCACACTCTATGTATGCAAAGATGGGGCTGATCTTACAGTGCTTGTTCTTTATGTTGATGAAATACTCTTGATTAGGTCATGTGATGCAAAACTTGACATTGTTATGGCTCATTTGCAACATACTTTTGATGTCACTTACCTTGAACTTTTACTAACTTGGCATCCAATTTGTATCTATTGAAGGGGGGAATTTTTATGGATCAAACAAAGTATGTTGAAAACTACTTTAGTGTTTTGAATTTGAGGATTGCAAGCCAATTTCTACACTAGTTGAGACAGGATTTAGGTTCTTAGTTGAGGATTCTAGTGATGCATTTGACTTCTCTTTATCAACAAGTTGTGGGATGTCTTATATATGCATGCACCATAAGGTCGGATATCCAATATGCGGTTTTCCAATTGAGTTGATTCATGCATATCCCTGACACTAATCATTGGCAAGCGATGAAATGTGTGTTTAAATATATCAAAGGCACTTTGAGTTTATGTCTTTTTTATGGTAGAGATATTCAACCATGCTTGCATGCTTTTACAGATAGTGATTGGGCTTGTTATTATGATACTCGTGTGTCCATTAGTGGTAATTGCCTTTTCCTTGGAGATTCATGCATATCTTGGTTGATTAAGAAGCAACCTATAGTGGTGACATTGAGTTGTGAAGCTCAATACATGGTAGCTTTCACAACTATAGTGGAATGTATATGACTGAGACTCCTATTGATTGATCTTTGCATGGAGATTGATTCTACTACACATATTCTCACTAATAGTTAGAGTGCATTGGTCTTTGGATGAAACCCAATGTTTCATGCACAAACTAAACCCAATGTTTCATGCATTGACCAAACATACTGAGGTGCATTATCACTACGTGAGAGAGTGTTGTCCTCGACATGACAATAATATCGCCATTTTTGAAATCATGAACCATACATTTGTTATTGACAAAGTGTACATGAAATTCGACATTAGTGTTAAAAGCACTTCTGTTAAGTCGCTTTTAATCTCGTTTCGGGTTCTTGGGGATGGTTAGGAGTCTGACAGTGCAGAGGCCCTTTATTTAATTTTCCCAATTTAACTATTCAACTAAACAGTAACTATACTTCAAGGCAACAACTTCCACTACACAGTACTATTTTCCGGTTGCGATTATCTTTACACAGTAAACTTATTGTGCGAGTTAACAATCACACAATCGCACAGACTTATTAATGTGAATGTAACATTACTATATTAATACTTAATACTGCAATTCAACGAACAGAATACGATACTCAGGAATTCTGTAAATCTGCACACGATCTTCTCGGCACGGTTGCCCAGACAAACAGTTTGGCGAACCCGTCTCTCCCTGTCGAAGGATCACCGTAATGCCTTTTCATTAATGGGTAAAAGTTACATCTATTCGCTACACCTTTTTGGTGCATGCGATATATGAAAAATACAATCCAATTCCGATGACCTAACACTGGCATGCACGGTGGACTCGAACCCGCAAAGAAAAAGAGAACTAAGGCTCATCAACTATGCCTTGTATGTACAGTGTTCTAACTAATTTAAATGTTCGGGTGATCTTTTGTTTCAGGGAACCCAACATAATCTTCAATGTATCTGGCTCTACCAGTTGTGCATCTGTTCTGACTGAACTAGCCGCAATAACTTGACTCATCAGTAAATTTGTCTATGTCTGCAAAAATGCTTCTTGTAAATAGAATTCGTTGGCTAACGCCGCATCTCTGCTCAACCTCATATCCGCAATTTGGGCATCAATTCGCAACAATCTTTCTGCTTGAGCACCTAGCTGCTTTTCTCTACGTTCCAGCTCCTGAGCTTGATATTGGATGGTTTTGTAATATGCATCCATTTCTTTCATGATTCCTTCCAGCTCTTTCTTGAGCTAAATTGTACGGACTGTCTGTGCATCCAATTCATGACACTTCCGATGAAGTTCGACGGACACTATCTTTAATTCCTCAGTATTCTGCATAGCCAAGTCAGCCATTTCTTGTCCTTTTTGGGTCACCAGCTCAAGATCCGCACGTGTTTCTTCTAATAGATTGTCGAGAGCAATCCGAGCATCATCTTTGTCCTGCACCAATTGATTTAACTGCTTTATTTCTTCATCGGGAGCGGCTAAAAGAACATTCTTTTCATTTAACTCAGCAAGTGGGCAATCAGGTTGTCCTACTCTACGATCCGTGCTTGGAGTTGTTGAAGCTGAACCTGCAGAGCATGGTTCTCTGCTTTGACTACATTGGCTTCTTCCTGCAACGGAGCAATGTCGGCCTTAAGCAAATCGACTTTGCCTTGTAATTCCTGCCGAATATTCACGATTTCCAGCTTCATTTGAAGAGGTAACTGCTGAGAAAACTGGATCAAGAGGCGACCCATAGATTCCAATTCGGTGAACATTACTGGCGGAGGAGGAAGAGCAAGAAGTGGTTGTGATGAAGAGGCTGAGAACAGTTGAGGGGAGGGTGGTGGAGAGTAATCGGGAGAAGAGGATGGAGGAGTGGGTGCGTCGGGAATTACATTGGACATTTCACTAGGACGTACTGCAACAGGCTCAGCACGGTTAGTTGGTGGAGGAAGGGGGATAAGAGTATTCGACATCAGGATTATTCCGGTTGTATTCTGATTTGTCGCCTCAATATTTGCGATCACTACCTCAGCATTACCAATTACTTCTATGATGATTTCAGCGACGATCTCCTTCACAGTTTCCTCATCTTGCTGATGAGAGTCTGGCCGAGAAGAGACTTCTTCGGATTCTTCCAAGTGTGCACTGTGTTCCTGCTGGTTAAGCGAAGAAGAGGGAACTGATGATTCGACATGGAGGGAAGTGGCAGTGTCGTGGAAGACTTCAGTTTTGTGCCCAACGTTGGAGCTCTGCACCTGACTTTCAGAAGGACTAACACATCTGCGTTTGCGACGAAATAGTTGAAGCAGGTCTTCATCATCATCATCCTCGTCCTCGAGCATTTGACTAGATTCTTCATGTAACAAGAAGGGAGCGGTTAGCGGTTGGAGGAGGTTGCGCGGCTTGGATCACCAGAAAGAGGAAAGTGAGTATATGGGGTAAACGGGAATGAGGGAGGTCATTCTTAGCGAGTTGTTTCATAACCGCTACACATTCACGGTGAATGCACCGGAAATAGAAGGATATGAAATTTACAGGCTCACGGAAAGCGGTATCTATCATCGAATAGAATGGTCAAGCAATACCATATGTGCGTTTTTGTAAATTCAGGGTGGCTACCAAAAATTCCAAAGCTGTACGCTCTGGTTCAGGTCTGCATAGAATGGCATACTCATTAGATGAGTGTCGGGGGAACAATTCTTTCATGGTGGCCACGGAAAGAAGTGGACCATTCTCCAATCCTTCCCGAGGGAGTCGAAAAGCTTCAGCAAACGTAGCTAAAGTAATGGCTACACGAGATGGTAAACAAGCAATGGGCCACTCTGTAGCAGGTGTGGCGGCGATGGCAGAAATGATCTGCGCATGGAATGGGTGACACCCCACTGAATGCCAAGGCAATTCAACGAAGGCCAACAGACCACAAGTGCGCAAATACTCACTCACTTCGGGAGTGAGGCCTTCACAGAAGGTTGTGACATTCGCGAGTGCTTCAATGGCACACAAGTAAACATGAGAACACAGAATACAAAGAACGCACAATCACACAAACACAATAGCGATTATCAGTAGAAAAAACAAGATTAAGTAAAAGCACAGGAACCATTAGGCGGCAAAAACCTAATCATAGCACCGTATTGGAGAGAGATCCTTCATAATTATGGCATGCATGCATGAACAAAAACAGTAACACAGGGCGGCGATTAATCATAGTTAGATACGAAAACGGGAAGATTACAGTCAGTAGTCAACCAAAATATGGGGATAACAAGAAAAACTAGTGACACTCGAAAAAGACTAAGTATACGTCATAGGTTATCAGACGGCTGGTGATATGGGGGAAGCTTAAAACCATTAAGAACTTTTGGCAAGAGAACACCTGTTAATGTCGCCAACCAAAAAGTTGTTGGTCCCACTTGTTCAACAATCCGGTATGGACCGAACCACCGTAATTTAAATTTTTCGGCAGATCTGTTGGTTTTACCATTATAGAATAAAACAAGTTGGCCAACCGTAAAAACAGGGGTTTTGAGGAAACGATCATGAGTACGGGCTTGGCGAAGCTGAAATTCTTGAAGAATCAGGAAACTTTCCCATCATTGTTCATCCAATGAGCGGAGCATATCCAACCGAAATGGAAAAGAGTCTGCTGGTAGCAATTTCTGAGATAATGCAATGCGCAGACTCGATACCACTACTTCCATTGGCGCAATAGCTTCCAATCCTTAAGCAAGTTTAAATGGAGTTGTTCCGGTTGCCACTTTGAACGTGGTCCGGTATGCCCATAATACTGCAGGTAAGAGTTGGTCCCATCGTTCCGGACATTCCAAGATCAATTTGCGAAGCATATTCAACAGAGTCTTATTGGTACTTTCAGCCAGACCATTAGCACGTGGATAGTACGGTGAGCTGAATTTATGCATAATCTGAAAAGTCTGAGTCAGTACTTACATTAAGTTGTTTGCAAAATGTGTTCCTTGGTCCGTCACTATCTCCAGGGGTAATCCATATCGAGGGAAGACATCCTTCATCAAACATTTGGCCACCGAAATAGCTGTGGCAGAACGTAAAGCCCAAGCTTCCGCCCACCTAGTGGCATAATGTGTACAAGTCAATATGTATTGATTGTTGGTGAGGGTCACTGGTGGTGTTATTGGGCCAATAAAATCTAGACCCCACTTCTGAAAGGGTTCCAAAGGTAAGACAGGTTGAAGGGGAAAGAAGTGTCGCTGCAAGGGCTGTCTAGAACCTTGACAGACTTCACACTACTGCACAAATTGAACCACATCTCTGTACATTGTAGGCCACCATAGCCCACTTTGCAGAATTTTCCGATGAGTAAGATCAGTCGCGAAGTGTCCTCCAGAGGGTAATGAATGAGCCATGGCAATAACTGATTCCGCTTCATGTGGAGGAATGCATCGAAGTAAAACACCAGTATGATCTACGTAATAGAGTTGACCCACAATCCACCGGAATCGTCGACTGTAGACTGCAATTTTTTGGCGCAGAGTAACGGGAGCATTAGGAGGGAGACAACCATCAGTGAGAAAAGTCATTAATGTATCATAGTATGTAGGAGCCACAGGAGGTTCTGTAGATTCTTCAGAAGTTGTCTCAGTGACGTAAATTGCTGGTGTAGTGTCATCAACACCTACCGGAGACTCATCGGAATCCAGTCGAGATAGAAAATCCACCAAGACATGTGTTGTGCCGGGTCGATGAATAACTTCATAATCGAACTCCTATAATAGTAAAACCCATCTTGCCAATCTACCAACTAAATGCTGCTACTGAACCAAGTACACCAGTGCAGCATGATCGTAAATTTACGGCCCAGCAAGTAATGCCGAAATTTCTTAATAGAGTATACCAAACCAAGGCATTCTCGTTCCATCATAGAGTAATTTCTCTCCACAGGAGCTAATCGGCGGCTCGCATAGTACACAGGCCGAAACCATTGGTCAATTTGTTGCATGAGGACACTACCAATCGCAATATCTAACGCATCCACGAAGACATGGAACGGTCGTTCCCAATCAGGTGGTTGTAGGATCGAGGCCTGCGTCAATAATACCTTCAACTGATCAAATGCACTTTGGCACTCCTAAGTCCATTCGTACTTCCGCAGAGCACTGGTCATAAGCCGATTAAGTGGTGTCGCTAAATGAGCTAACCACCGTAAATGTCTGCCATGCCACCAGATTTGGCCAAGAAAGCGCATAACTTCTTTCGGTGTCTTTGGGACTGGTGCCTCCAACACGGCTTCTACTTTATCCGGATCTACCTGTATTCCTTGTTTAGAAATGATATGACCAAGCAGTTTGCCACAGGAGACCGCAAAAACTGATTTGGTAGGATTCAAACATAACCGATACTCTTGACGTTTTTCAAAACAGCACCGTAAATGATACAGGTGCGCCGAAGTGGCACCAAACAAGGAAAAATCATCCAATTATACTGCATAAACGTGGTCAAGTAAGGTGAAAAGACTTCCTGTATACATCTTTGAAATGTACTCGGGGCATTCCGTAAACCGAACCACATTACGGTGCAAGCATAGACACCCCAGTTGGTGATGAATGCTGTCTTTGGTATATCTTGTTCTGCCATTCCTCACTTGATTATATCCACTATAGCCATCCAGAAAAGAATACATTTCGTGAACTGCTACCATGTCGAGCATTGTATCTAGAAAGGGGAGAGGGAACGGATCCGGTATAGTGGCGGCATTGAGTTTTCGGTAGTCGACACAGAGATACGCAACTGTTTATTTTTCTTCGGGACGATCACTATTGGAGAGATCCACTCAGCATACTCAATTGGTACAATGAATCCCACCTTCAATAAACGATCAAGTTCAGCTTTCACCTGTGCCGCATAATTAGGATTCATTTTGTAACTAGATTGTTTGATTGGCCTTGCATCC
Organism: Ceratopteris richardii; assembly: GCA_020310875.1. NCBI lineage: Eukaryota > Viridiplantae > Streptophyta > Polypodiopsida > Polypodiales > Pteridaceae > Ceratopteris > Ceratopteris richardii. The sequence continues at coordinate 104,068,327 of CM035429.1, forward strand.
GGTTTGAGCACTACCCGATGTTGATAAATCCGTGGGTCAAGACCTTTCATGTCTCTATAATCCCAAGCAAAAACATCTGAGAATTCACGCAGGAGTTGTACCAAATCATCTTGGAATTTCTCTGCTAATCCTGCCCTAATTTTTATTGGTCGCGGGTTAACCGTGTCACCCAAATTGTACGTTATTAATTGATCGTCCAGGACATAAAATTGGCGAGGTTTCACCAAATCATCAGCTGGGTGAAACAGTTTTTGTAAGGTTGCTTCATCCATTGCTAAGGCCTCATCGGCTTCTACTTCTTCGGTCATTGGTACGACCGTACAAACTGCCGGACTCCAATTATCTGTGACCGACTATAAATCCACAGTACCTAATGGGATCAAATCCTTATTGGTCTTGAGGAAAGCCTCTTCCTCATCATCATATAGTCCATCCAACATATGGACTGGCTCTGCCACATATGGCCGTGCGTGTAGATCACAGGGTTGCATAGCATCCAGTGCAACTACATATTTCCGGTGATTGTTCTTAAAACTTAACTCTTGCGCTGACCAATCCTGCACAACTTTGGCTTGCTTGAGCCGTGGTCGACCGAAAAGTAAGTTGTAGTCGAGGCTAGATTTAGGTAACTCCCAGACTACGAAAGTCATATTAAATGTAGTTCCCTGCAGGGTTATCGGGATGTTACGTACTAAACCCACCGGATGGACTCATGATTGGTCTGCCATTCGCACAAAGAATTGTACGGGTTCAATTTGGCTCCAACCCAATTTCTTGCAGAGTGCAACTGTTGCAATATTCACACTAGACCCGCCATCAATTAAAACTTGGGTAATCTTCTGGTTTTCATACCAGACGTTGATCAATGGGACTGAATGATTCACCGTAGAATCCATCTCTGGTTGTATGGTCGCAGTTGCCGGAGTACATGAAGGTCTGGGACTAACCTACTGTTGGAATTGTTGTCTTACTCCTGGAACTAAGGCGAGCAACTGTCCCAAAGGGAGTGTGATTGAAGTCTTAGATAGGACGTCCCATACCTGATCTGTTTGGGCTGTGGTTATCACCAATTCTGGTGGTGATTCTAATGTTGTTGGGTTAGAATTCTGTTCATTTGATCTTGCCTGTGGCAGAGGGACCTGTGTTACCGAAATTGGATCAGGAAACACAGTCTGATCCTTAGCTGTCCATTGACTAGCCTTTGCAAACATCTGTTGCTGCTCATGAATTTCAGGCTCGAAAACTTCAGCTGCTGGTTGTAACTGTTTACCTAATCTTGTCTGAACTACGGCTGCTTGTGACTCAACTGGGGAAATATAAACCATGTTAGTCATCAGATTTTGTCGTTCCTTCTTCCTTTGGTCGTACTTTGCTGCTTCCTTGCAAAATCTACGGATATGGCCAACCTCCCCACAAAAATGGCACCGAGGGGGTGGGAGGGGAGTACCTTCCGCCGATGTACCTGCCTGCCATCGGTTTGGATTGAAATTGTTGTTACGCTGACCCTGATAGTTCCTATATCCTTGCTACTGGTTGGTTCGCAACTGTGGCAGCACATAATGGGTTGTTGGCTGACCAGGTTCCTGTATTATGGCATTTACAGCCGCTCTACCCTGCACCTTTGCGTTGTATGCACAAGTTTCCATTGAGTGACCCGTCATATTACAAATGGAACAATACATTTGATTAAGAGAACATGTGGAACTGGTGTGACCGGGATTCTTGCACTTAGTACAGTAAATTTGCTTGGACGGATCCTTGGTTACATTCTTACTTGCTTTCAACCATTCTAGGTCCTTCGTAAAATCTCCAACTTTGTGCTCCAACTGTAAGGCCATCGCAATTATAGCGTCCAATGTCATTCCGCCCACACAACTGATCATAATTTGTTTTAACTGTGGATTCAATCCGTTAATAAACCATTGTGTTATAACATCATCTGGTAGGTTGGCATGTGCCGGAGGCAGCTGCCTTAAGTGGGTTCTAAACAGTGTCGCATACTCCTGGACACTCTGGTGTGGTTTCTGTCGGTTGTTCTGCAAATAGTCAAAGATTTCTGCAGGGTTCTTCTTCAAACGAAACCTTTGTAGGAACGCGTCTCTCACATCATCATAATTATCGAAATGATTAATATCATATTCAGTCAACCACCTTGCTGCTTCATTAACCAATGTGGCGTGAAATACAATGGCCTTGTACGCCGGATCCGGTGGATGATTGAACGTTGCATCACTAATCTCGAATGTTTGAACATGTGCGTCGGGGTCATCCCCCGGAAATCCACCGAATTTTGTATATGTCACTCCGGTTGGAATCGATCGAGGTGGAATGATTGGCTGTGGCTGCTGCTATTGCTCCTGCTGAAACTACTGTTGCGGTTGTGGGGGTGTTTGCTGCTGTGACTGTGAACCACTCATGGTGCTATTGTGGGTAGTATTGTTGTTTTCTGTATGTTGAGGGGGTGTCTCTTGTCCTTCAGAATCTGTATTATCAGTTTGCTCCCCTCCCGGTTCAAAAATGTCGTTGAATCTCTTACTTAACTCAAAATCTAGAGGCCTTTCCTCAACTTTGGTGTTGAAATTAGGTAGGTTCGTACCGAAGAGTGGTGAACGTAAGAGGGGTCCACCAGGTAACACCGCACTATCACCGAAAAACTTCAAATTCCCACCAAATGGTACCGAACTTCCACCGAAACTTGTCGAAGTTTCACCGAACCAGGTTACCCTTTCACCGGAAACGGTCTCACTCGGTAACACAACTTTATCACCGAAAATGGTCGAATTCTGACGAGATAGTGTCGGACTAACTCTGCACTGCATCTCTGTACACCCAGAAGTCACTGTACCTTCTCGAAAAAGTACCGGATTCACATCGGAATTCATCAAAATTTCATCATGTGTCACCGAACTAGCACCGGAATCACTACTGATTGGCTCCGATCCTTCTGCAACTGGACTTAATTGGCCTGCACTTCTACCACCCGAGGATGTCCCTAATAAATTTGGAACTGCCCAGGGATGTTGGTCTCTCCTATACTTTGGATAGGACTCACCGGAACGAGTAACCGGCATATATCACTTCTTCAACTAGCGGTTACTATTCTCCATTGCTTGCCTTGCGTACTGCTCTTCCCTTACTGATTATTCCCAATTCTTCCATCTTCCCACAGATGGCACCAGTGTTAAAAGCACTTCTGTCAAGTCGCTTTTAATCTCGTTTCGGGTTCTTGGGGATGGTTAGGGGTCTGACAGTGCAGAGGCCCTTTATTTAATTTTCCCAAATTAACTATTCAACTAAACAGTAACTATACTTTCAAGGCAACAACTTCCACTACACAGTACTATTTTCTGGTTACGATTATCTTTACACAGTAAACTTATTGCGCGAGTTAACAATCACACAGTCGCACAGACTTATTAATGTGAATGTAACATTACTGTATTAATACTTAATACTGCAATTCAACGAACAAAATACGATACTCAGGAATTCTATAAATCTGCACACGATCTTCTCGGCACGGTTGCCCATACAGACAGTCTGGCGAACCCGTCTCTCCCTGCCAAAGAATCACCGTAATGCCTTTTCATTAATGGGTAAAAGTTACATCTATTCGCTACGCCTTTTCGGTGTGTGCGATATATGAAAAATACAATCCAATTCTGGCGACCTAACATTAGCAAGAGTAGGATTCAAAATCAAATTCTTCTTGATATTAGGTACATACAATACATTCTTGAGGGTAATAATACCTTCATTTGTACTAGTAAGCTGAATTTCTCCAATTCCAATAATAGGATAATAAACATTGCTTGGACATACAACATGTTCTCCCTTGAGTGCATCTTTCAAAGATGCAAAAAATCTTTTGCATGAAATTATATGATTTGAAGCATGAATATCAAAAAAGACTTATCTGAATCAATTTTATTCACAATCATACATATAGAATGTGATGATGAATTATAATGACATGTAACAACACATGCCCAAACATCTTGAGCAAAATTATCGTCATCATTTTTCGCATTAGATGTATTCTCAACTACTAAAATGCTCCATTCTTTCTTCTTTTTATTATGCTTGGCAAGCATTATACATTCATCAATGGTATGTCCAACTTTTCGACAACACTTGCACCTCTTTTTCTTTTGCATATCACCATCAAGAGACAAAGAGGTGGAAGAGGAAGAGTGAGGCTTTGGTTTTGATGAACCCAAAGCTGAACCATTTTGCTTTTTCCCTTTTGCATAATAGCAAGTGCTTGTGTTGCCATGAGCAAACCACTTCTATTCACTCTTGATTGCTCTTCTTGCAAAAGAAGAGACAAAACTTCATAAAAAATATACATATTTGGATTCCTTTTGCAATTAGACAAAGTGTAATAGCAAAGCTTTGAAAGAATTCCGACAATTCTTTGAGTAATGTAGAAATGAGTGATGCATCCAGAATGATCTCATTAATGTTTGCCAATTGATCTTTCAAATCTTTGATGCATTTTACATATAAATCCACTCACTCATTTTCAACCATACATACATTTTCAAGTCGCTTTCTCATGTAAATGCATGTGCTTCACTATGCATGGCATACAAAGAAGCAAGTGTAACCAAAGTTTTTCTTGAAGTAGTGCATGCTGCTTCACAAAAAGGGCAATCAGTGCATGAGCTTGAGCATCCCTTCCATCCTATCTAAGTTTCTCTTGTGTAGGTGGGGAAGGCATGGTAATTGTACTTGAAGAAGATCTTGAATATATGACAATAGGTTGCATAGTAGAAGAACCATCGGGTCGCTTGTCGACATTTGCCACTATGTTTCATAGTTGCTTTGGAACAAGAACACACCATCATGTAAGACCACATTAGATAGTTGGTCCCATCAAGCTTATCCTCAGCTTGAAGCATGCTAAACAAGTCATTGTTTCTTGCCATTACACCAAAGAACTCAAAAGTAACAAGATATGAACTTCAAAAATGTTGAAATGCAACTCACAAATTGTAACTCCGATGGCAAATCTAACTGCATGAATGGCTTCTAAAGAGGGATAGAACCTCAGTGCACTTGGTGGAAATGACCTCCGAGTGCTGAACTTCATATTTGTATGCTCTGAAATCGATTTGCATGGTTAACAATGCATGCGGTGATGTCAGGGAAAAACAATAGGTTGAGAAGGAGCTGAACTTGCTTTGATACCACGATTGAGTGTGTGAGGAAGCACGAATAGAAATTCACACAAGAGTGAAGAAGGAGATCGATGCACATAGACACACAATGGATGGAAGTACACTGTGTCGATAGATGATCAATAATATGTGAATGAGTATAGTGAGAGCTATAAGTTAATTCCTAAGTACAAAGTACCACCACATATGAGTATATAATGTATATGTGATTACATGGGAAAAAACCTCTAGCTAGCACTAGAGTAAAAACTGCCCATGTATAGGGACAGGGTTCACATCAAAGCTACTCCAAGGACACATAAGTGTAACGCACACACATACATACACACACACATCTCTCTCTCTCTCTCTCTCTCTCTCTATATATATATATATATATATATATATATATATATATATATATATATATATAACCTATCTCTCTTTTGGTTCTCCCTCTCTAATCTCTCTCTCTCTCTATCTCTATCTCTCTCCCTTGTATATTGCAATATTGCTTCTCTCTATCCTCTATGTGTGTCTTCTTGCATGCAATTTCCACTCTTGGCTTGAATGTTGGGAAGAGGATTGCATTTTTTTTTGAAAAAAAGGCAAGGTGTCATTTATGCAATGCTCAAGCGTCGTAAGATGTTAACCGATATCAGTTTAAGCATCGCTTTTTTTATCGAGACTCTTAGCGATGATACCTCTTGGTTAGATGATGTGCAACACTCGATTGGTTAGGTGATGTAACTATATAATAAAAATATCTTTGAGGAATCATCGTCTATGTGGCTATGCTATGTGATTTCTAGTAGTGGTTCTACATACTTTTAATGCCTAATATGTCCATTTATGAGTATCAAGCTTACATAAAACCTTGAGATCAACACATTTGCTTGGTTTGCTTTGCAATGTTTAACTACTTAGATTGTTTTTTCACATAATTAGACTTAAAATTCCCTCTACAATGGCATACAAGACTAGTAAAAGTGGAGCGCTCATTGTTGTCAAGTTGCTCACAACCACAAAAAGCCTCGTGCACGTGGGAACTCTACTTGGTGTGCTACCCACCTCTTGAAAATTTATTCATACATGCACATGTATAATATCATGGAAAGCCTTACAACCAACATCTTTGGTGTGCGAATTTTGTGTACAATGGCAATAAAAAACTCGTATAAGTGGACATGTGTGCCTTCAATCCAAATGTGTGCCTTCAACCCAAATATATTAACTAAAATGTGTGCCTTCAACCCAAATGTGTGCCTTCAACCCAGATTGTATTAACTAAATTTGCAACATAGGATGGGCCCATGGAAATGATTTTGTTTTTTAGTTGGAGATTGGCTCCACTTCTATGGAGAAGAGAGATTTTTTGTAGATTTCTTGGGACTAATCGTTAGCATTTTTTAATAAAAAATGGGTTCCTTCACCAATACATTCCTTGACTCTAACAAACATATTTTGACTTGGAAAAGCAAACTAGTAAATTGTTCTCGAAAAAATTCATGTAAAAAAACAATGCTATATGCTGCATAAAAATGAGTGTTTTTCCTTGAACGATGGCGCGCACTGCCCAAATTAAGAAGTCTTGTACCACACAAAAACATGTATGATGTCATGACTCGCGGGAAATTCCTATTTTACTTTTTGCATTTTTGCGCCTTAAAATAGATTCAAAAGTTCTGCTACGATTTTTTGAGGCGATGGTCGGCGCACCTCCCACAAGAAAAAGACCCTTGCCAACATGCGCGCTCTCGACGAGCAAAGGAGGCAAAATTGCAATCATTCACGCATCTTAAGCGGCTGCTCGACCTGCAGAGCTTAGGCCGAGTAAAATCCGGCAGTGTGCTACTGAGTTCAGTTTCAACCTTAAAGGCAGCAGCATTCGATCTTTCTACGGGGAGGCCGTAGTGTCAGAATACCTTCTTTTGAACAATTTCTGGATAATCTGTAGTAGGATCTCAGAGGTGCGTCTCTGTAAGTCTCGAAGCATACTTAACCTGTGTCCGTTGTGTGTGCTCGCGACGAGATGCGCCTGCAGAAGTTAGTGGCGATGCCCGCCACTACGGCCAACACTTATCCTAAAGCTTCCGCCGGCCTCGATGATCATTTGCCTTTTCGAACTAAGCGGGCCTCACGCTATGTTTTGTCTGTGTCTGCCAAGGATGGTGCCAACAAGGCTTCGAAGAAGCCTGTCGGAGCTCCTCAACGACATCTCCGTCTGGTAAATGACAAGGTTAATTTCAGGCCTGAAATTGACGTAGTTTCCTCTTTGGAGCCAGTTCCTGGAGGTCATGATCGAGAGGATTACAATGGAGTTACTACCGTCAGGCAAAATTTGTTACGGGTGGCCGTAGATGTTGATGAAGGTATGTTCAAGCTCCACACCGATCTGTCAGGTCCAGCATTTACTCAACATCTCATAAGCAGGAGTTACCTGTGTGGATGAGAGACTTATACATTGTCATCCATGTTGTATTTACGTGCGAATTCATAGCTTTTTTTTCCCTTTTTTTTGGTTCCTGCAGTTCTGGGGAGTTTCCTTTCTAGCTTGAACAGGTTCATCTCAGAGAAACATTTATTGACCTACGACTTGTCGGAATATCACGTCTATGATTTTATGAAGGTTCGTTTAGCGTAGTTATGTAAACTGTAGGCTATTGGAAGGTCGCATGTGAATAGGATATAATTTATTATTTCCTAGAACAGTTCCTTTTGTCAACGTGCTGAAATCTTTTTGTGCATTTTGCAGATTTGGGGCTGCTCTCAAGCTGAAGGTGAGTATTATTCCTGAAGGGCCATCTGATTGGTTATTTTCTTATTTGAAAAAAATTCTTAAAAAAAAAAATTAAAATTTTTCAACTTTAAATCCTTTGATGGGTCTCTGGACTAGTCAGAAATATGTTTTAATCTCAGTTCAAATCTAAGAGTGAGACAAGCCATGCATAGGTGTGCCATTGCTTCTAGTGGGGTGATGCATAGGTTAAGGAGACTTGATTGATGGGTCTCTGGAATAGTCAGAAATATGCTTTAATGTCAGTTCAAATCTAAAAGTGAGACAAGCCATGCATTGGTGTGCCATTGTTTCTAGTGGGGTGATGTCCATATTAGATGTTTGAATCAAAGTTAAGGGAAGGCTCACGTTTCCTTTGGTTTATGAATTTGGAAATAATGGATAAATTTCTTTTTATATTTGCAGATGAATAAATGCATTCTGACCTGGCAAATTGTTAGATTGTCAAGGATCCCCCTGCTGGACAAATCAAGACACAAGCCATATTCACAAACAATAAAAGGCTGGATATTGTAGATGGTGAAGTAGCAAATGTGGGTACAGGGAATGCAAAATGCACTACTTCTAGAGCAGCCTAAAAACACCATGTAATGTCACATACTCACTGCTTCACGCTAGGGCGATTGGGAAAAGGGAGGAATGATTAAGAGGAAAACATAGATACAGTGGAAACAACAAACCAGAGTGACAAGACAGAAGAGTAAGATAGAGTAAAAGACAGAACAACCAGTGAATTACTCATATAAGCATAATAGCGTTGGCAACCCAATACGACTCTATCTTCTCACCCACCCTCCCAGGTATCCTCACACTAGCACCGACTAATAGAAGGTCTGCTGGTCCAAGGATGAACAAGATAGATTTCTTAGTTATTAGAACTAGCTCTGAGCTTCTAATCTCTATCCTAAGATATCTCTCTTCACCTATCCCCTATCATGTGTCTTCTCTTTTGAAGAACCTTCCTTTTACAGACAAGGATGGGTTACAAGGAGAGTGGTATGTTACATAAGGATAATGGGCAATTAATGCATTGGACAGTTTTAATTGTAGGCAGTTTGCAGCAAAGTCTCTGTATAAACACGATATTTTGAGGTTCCTCCTGACACGCATACACATGTTCTATCTACATTCATGAAACTTGGCATCTTCACCTTGTATGTCCTAAACGGCCAAGGCTAATATCCATTACCCGTCAGAAGAGTCATCATGCCTCGTATCATATCAGGTGTGTAGGATCTCACATGTTATTGTGCCATTCATTGGATAGTGGCTTCAATGCGTTTGGGTATGGTGCAAGAAAATGGATGTGCAAGTATTGTGGTAAGAACTTTACCACTGCCACAACAAAACACATAAGCCATGTGTCCAGTGTATGAGGTCGCATTTGCATATGAGAAGGTCCCACCTTCATATTGCTGAGGTAATTAAACATGAGCATCATAGTACTCAACAAGGGAAGGAAGCTCGTTGTTGTGAGATGATAGCAACTTATGCTGAGTTGATGGATGAGATTTGATGGCTCTATAAGTAGCCAAAAGACAATGAAGGGTTGACCTTCCTTTCATTGTGATGAAGAAGATGTTTTTGTAGTTGCTTCTTCTCATAGACCTAGGATAGGAAACTTAAGTTCCTCCATTCTGTCATCTGCATTGCAAAAGCAACATAAGAAAGTTTGGGCCATTGAAGTAGAATGTTGCATTTCTTGAATGCAATTTGTCATTCAATATTGTGAGGGCAAATGCTTGAAGGATGGTAAAAGCAATTGCCCAAGTTGATCCTTGTGATGCTTGGCATGGAGTGGAGTATAACATACATACACACACACACACACACATATATATATATATATATATATATATATATATATATATATATATATATATATATATATATATATATATATATATATATATATATATATATATATATATATATGTGTGTGTGTGTGTGTGTGTGTGTATGTATGTATATGTATATCTATACATACACACATACATGTACATGTGTGTGTATGTTTGTGTGTGTTTGTAGGTGTGTGTACGTGTATGTGCGTATGTCTATGTCTATGTCTATGTCTATGTCTATGTCTATGTCTATGTCTATGTCTATGTCTATGTCTATGTCTATGTCTATGTCTATGTCTATGTCTATGTCTATGTCTATGTCTATGTCTATGTCTATGTCTATGTATATGTATATGTATATGTATATGTATATGTATAGATAAACATATACACACATACACACATACATACATACACACACACACATACACACACATATATATATATATATATATATATATATATATATATATATATATATATATATATATATATATATATATATATATACACACACACACACACACACACACACACACACACACACACACACACACACACACACACACACACACACACACACACACACACACACACACACACACACACACAGAGTTTACAAGTCAATAACACCCGCATCAGTAACATGTAGCTGATGGGGGGGTTTGCAGGGTTAAAAAAATTTGATGATTTTAGCTAGGTTCAACGTTTTGGGTTATTTTGGTGTTCGTTTTTCTGCCCGTCTGACGTCACTGCTATAGGCTACATCACTCGAAATTCGAAGAGCTCTAGTGCTCCACACATTGAAGCTCCAGCTCGTAAGTTGATGGTCTTACATATGTAGACTGTGCTGCAACCTATAGCCTACATCCTCCAACCTCGGCCCTTTCCAGCCTTGTGGCGGCCCTGCTGCAGCTACTAGAGGCTTGAGCTTTGTCATGACTCTCTAGAGTCCTTAGTCTATAGTGGAGGTACAAATCACAAATGATCAATCTATATGATGCACAGTGTATACTCATTCATGATTAATATAAATCATGTGCTGAAGCCTATAAGGCTTCAGCACATGATTATATCATCAATTAGCAATGTGTACATTGTACATAAACTGCAAAGGAATCTAATTGAATTTATTCTTTGGATGTTATCATTTATGTAGATGCCTCGGAAGCGAGTAGGAGAATGGGAATTTGTTGATAAAACCAAGACTTTACCAAAGGGGAATTGGATAGTGACATGTAAATTTTGTGGTCATACTTGGGATGGAGGAGCAATCGCATCAGGGCACATTTTCTTGGCCTCAAGGGCTATAGTGTTGGAAAGTGTGATAATGTACCTGAGCGTATGAAAGATGCATGTAGAAGAATACATGGTAAGGTACCATTATGAGATCACTCTCAGGGAGAATCCCATGTATTAGGAAACTTGGAGAGTTGCTGGAGAACTAGCTTCATGTGATCATTATGAGTTTGGACATGGAGATTGTTCAAGTGGCCTTGCTTCAAAAAGATCCAAAGTAGCGAAGGGCTTGTTGGACAAGGTTTGGGAGAGCCAAGTTAGAGATGGTGCATAGAAGGCTATTCATCGTTTCTTCTTTGCTGAGGATATCCCATTTTGGAAAGTGAGGAGCCCATACTTTATTCAAATGCTTAAAGCAGTTGCGAGGGTAGGGCCTTCTTTCAAGCCTCCCTCATATCAAAGATTAAGAGCCAAAGAGCTACATTGAGAAGTGCGATGCATAGAGGAAGATTTCTTGAAAATAAGAGAAACATGGAGAGAACTTTTGGTTTGAGCATTGTGTGTGATGGTTGGTCTGATACAAGGAACAAACCAATTATCAATGTCATGGTGTCTTCCATATATGGCACAATGTTCTTAAAATCTGTGGATACTTCATGTGAAATGAAGTTTGGAGAATTCATCTTTGAGATCTTGAAAGATGCAGTTTTGGATGTTGGTCCTGATAATGTATTGCAATTTTGTATGGACAATGCGTCAAATTGTGTGAGAGCAGGATATTTGGTGGAGCAAGAATGGCCACACATTTTCTATACAAGCAAGTACTAGATTTATTATTTGAAGATATTGGGAAACTTGCATGGATCAAGCAAGTACTAGATAATGATGTGAAAGTTGTCACATTTGTGACTAGGAAGCCAGCTATCTTGGCACTCTTTAGAAAATTCAGCACAAAGGATTTGATCAAACTTGCACAAACACGGTTTGCTTACATGTTCATTATGTTAACAAATCTTCTTGATGAGCGTGTATATAATGGACAACGTTCTATGATTGTCTCTGTTGAATATACAAGGAAAACCGTTGCTAAAACTCAAAAGGGTGAAGAAGTATCTGGAATTGTCTTGAGCCTATTTTTTTGGAGAAATGCAAGAGAAATAGTGAATATATGCAGCCCTATTTTGAAAGTATTTTGCTTGGCAGATAGAGAAGGTGCGGCAATGGGCCTTATTTATGAGTTAACAGATAGGATGATTGAGAAAATTTCAGCTTTGCATAACATTGATTCTCAAAGACTTGAGGAAGTGAAAGATCTATGCATTGCTAGATGGGACATGTTGCATTCCCCTCGCTAGATTTGCTCTTCATCCTATTTGGAGGGAAAAAGCTCCGCATATGGACACAGAGGTGTATCGTGGTTGGATGGATGTCTTGGAGCATTACACATGTGGTGATGTTGCCAAGCAATGTGTGTTATGTGATTAGTGATGCATTCAAATCTATGTTAGGTGAATTTTCGTGTCCACTTGTAAGAGAAAAGAGTACAATGCATTATGCTATTAGATGGTGGGAATGATTTGGCCGAGGTGTTCCCAATTTACAAAGATTAGCTCTTCGTGTCCTTTCACAAGGGTCTTGTGCTTCCCCTTGTGAAAGAAATTGGAGAACTTCCTCATTGATTCATACAAAGAGAAGAAACAAATCGAAACCCAAAATCATTGAGAAGTTAGTGTATATTCATACAAACTTGTCGCTTATATCGAAGATCAAAGAAAGAGGGTTTCAAAAAATGGAGGGCACTCTTGATATGATAGAAAAAGAAGAAGATGATCAAAGGCTTCTTACATTGCAAAAGGAAAATCACGGAGAGATGCATTCTTCATTCCATTACATTTTTGTAGAGAGCCATGCAAATGAGATGCTATTGATGATGATGATGATGATGATGATGTATGTATGTTTGTATGTATGTATGTATGTATGTATGTATGTGTGTGTATATGTATATATGTGTGTGTCTCTCTCTCTCTCTCTATATATATATATATATATATATGTGTGTGTGTGTGTGTGTGTATATATATGCACGCGCACACACACACACACACACAAACACACACACACACACACATTTTTTCCAATGTGTATGTGTTTGTGTTCTCTATCTTGAGTTCGTAAGTTTGGATAACTCTGAACTTATGAAGGTGTATATATATATATATATATATATATATATATATATATATATATATATATATATATATATATATATATATATGTGTGTGTGTGTGTGTGTGTGTTAACATATATATTCATATGTGTGTGTGTGTGTATATATATGTATATATATACATACATATATACACACACACACACACATACACACACACATATATATAATATATATATGTGTGTGTGTGTGTATATATATGTTGTGTGTGTGTGGATACATACATACATACATACATATGCATATACATGCATACACATACACACACACATACCTATACCTATACCTATATAGACATATACATATGTACATCATACATACATACATTCATATACACACACATATACATACACATGCACATATACATATACATATATGTATGTTTGTTTGTACGTACATACATACACATACACACATACACACACATACTCATATGCACACTTACATTCACACATATACACACACATGCGTGCGTGCGTGCACGCACACATTCACACATGCACACACACGTGCACACACATGATCTAGTGTAGCTCATGATCTTTACCCCAAAGGTAAGATTCAGATCATGTACCTTACATGTATCGAACCATTCAAACCTTGGGAACCTAACTACGATGCAACTCCATCATATAAGAAACTTTTTTCAGGCTTCAACCCTTGTTTACGTTATTTGAAAAAGTAAGCCTTGGAATATATATAATGTGGTGGCCTCTAGGTGTAGAAATTCATAATTCTTCTCTAGTGCTTTATTTAGCTCTATGTTGTAATTGCTAGTCCAGATTTGAAGTCACGTATGCGTTAGACTTTTGTACTCGTATGCTTTGAAGTAGGGTTTCCTTGTTGAACAAATAAGGCTTAGACTACTTACTTTAAAATTTTCTTCTTACGTACTACCATTCAATAAAGGAACCTTCTTCATAAACATCAAACATAGAAGAAGAATTGAAAAATCGTCTAAGGAAGTTTCTCTGAATTAACATATTTTTTGGAGCCTCCATTAACATGTTGAATTAAATTCCAGTTCTTCAAAAAGTCAGTTTTCTGTTTTCCTTGTTTTTCTTTTTATATCTTAGGCTGGGTTTAGAAGGCAGAGATGGATGTGAGCGAATTTTTTCTCTGCTACTGAAGGAGAGGATTAAAAAAAGTTATCTAACTGATGAGATTGGTTTCTGGGGCCCAAAGTCATTGTTGTGCCTAGTTCCATGGCCCCAGACTTTGTTCTAGGTCCCATGAATAGCCAGCAAAAGTTCTACCAGAAAGGCAAAAAGAAAACAGCAGAGATCGCTGAAAAAGGAACCAGATCAAATAAAGTGTAGTGCTGGCTTTGAATATTTCCTTTGAGGGTGGAGTTTACCAATAAACTTTGCAGTTCTGGTGTAAAGGCTTTGGTAGGAAGTGAGTAGCTGAGCAGGACACTGCCATGATCCTCTCTGAACCTATTATTAAAATCATCTTTGTGATTTACTAGTCTATTGTAACTCACTTTGCCGTCCCATAGTTTCTCTTTTGTCAATATCTCATATTTGAGTTATTAACCTTTTTTTTTGAATCTCTATTTTCACTTAGTTCTATTTAGAAGTTTTCCTCTTAGTCGAGGCTTCTTCAATTTCATATGTATGAATCTTGTGCTTGGACACAAGCACGGCGGCTTGTTTCTCAGATTTCAGGATTATCTCTACCAACATATTTTCTGTGATCCTCGACTCTAGCAACTTTACTACGCACGAGGATTTTGCTTGATGTTTTTGATTCTGCACATGATGCTTCCTCATGTATAGTACTACTATTTAAATAATTATGATTTGAAATGTCACAATCTTATCCACAATGACACAACACTTTCGCATTTAGGAAAAATAACAGAATTTTTTTTTCTTCATTCCACTCCACAATAAGTGTGTCATCCTGTTGTATGTTCTTTGAGATCCGTATCAACAGGTATATTATCTATGCATAGAGGTGAAACTGGTCATGTGTGGGCAATTTTCTGTACATATCTGGTCAAAATAGCTTCTTGCACATAGTTTAAATAGAGAATAAAGATCGATTATGATAGCTTGGAAGAAAGTTCTTGTATGGCTATATAATTTTTCTGGATTTCATGAACTCTTTTTGGTCCAGGAAGAAACTTTTAGCTGCTCATTTCAGCAGCATGCATACTTGTTCTTGTTAAAATATGGGATTACGATCTTCTTATCTTATCACCATTTTAATATTGTATGAAGTTTCATGGTAGTAATCTTGATCTTTCATGGTTTGAATTGTTTTTATTCACCTCCACTGAATTGTGAATCTGACTGACAACTGGTTTACAGCAAATGATCGAGTTCATGCTTTTTTTGAGTCTGAACATTTCAAAGATGGGATAGCTCCTATTCCTGGGGCACTCAAATCTCTTGTGCAGCTGGCTGACTTCTGTGATCTTGTTGTTGTAACGTAAGCTTGTACTTCATTAAGTTATGATGCTGAAACATATCCTAATCTTTTAGTGACTCCAAACTTCTGCATGTAGCTCTAGGCAACATGTAATCAGGCAACAGACATTGGATTGGATCGAAAAGCACTACCCTGGGATTTTTTCAGAAGTACATTTTGGAAACCATTTTGCCCTGGAAGGTGAAGCACGACCAAAGTCTGAAATTTGCAGGCAAGCAATCTGGCCTTGTATGTGCATGTCCATGTGTGTGTGTGTGCTTATTTCTGGGAAACAAAGAAAGAAGTGGAATCTAGGTGGGTGCTTGTGTAGGTAGGTAGCAGATTTTAGCTCTCAGTTGCTGAGATGTATTTTGATGTGCTTATACCAAGGGCATAGAGTATCAACCTTTTACATTGCAAGAACAAGTCTTGAAGACCTATTAAGATTTCCCATCTTCATCTGCAAGAATAGGTCTTGAAGGCCTATCAATATTTCCCATGAACAGGTCTTGAAACCTATCGGTATTTCCCATGTTCATTGCAAGAACGGATGTTCAAGACCTGTCACCTTCAATAATAGCTCATTGCAAGAACTGTTCTGAAGACCTATCAATATTTCCTATGCTCATCTGCAAGGACTCTTATAATATGCATGCGCAGATGTTTGAGGATGGTCTTTCCTTTTTACTAGCAGATTCAACAGGGCCCAATGCATTGGGAACTTATCTTCGTTTTCTGATGTTACAAGGACAACAAATACAAGTTTGATCGCTCTGCCATTTTTGCTTATCTGCCATAGTTGATCCATGAGGCGATTAGGTCCAGCGCATGTAGGTAAACTGAACATTGGAAGAGATGTACTGGGTTCATTTCTACTTAGTGTGGCTCCATGCCCATTTCCTGGAGCATAATCATGCTTTTATTATCAAAATTATGGTTTATACATTGACTGAAGGAAACAGACTGAATAACGGAAGTGCAACGATGTACATTATAGACTGTGGGGCAATCATGTGAGATTTAGATCATTCTCTCTTTATTAGGCTTAAAGACTATCTGATCATACAAGCACTTCTGGAACTAAAAATTTCAGAATGTCCTTTGTGATAATTGATCGGTAATTCCTGGTATTACAGGTCAATAGGAGCAAAGGTCCTGATTGATGATAATCCCCGATATGCAGTGGAATGTGCTGAACACAATATAGAAGTGCTGCTGTTTGACCATCATAACAGTTACCCTTGGAGCAAGACCTCAGATGGGCCTATTCATCCGCGTATTAGCCGGGTTCAGAGCTGGGATGATGTTTTTTTATGTCTGCTAGCTCGAGCAAATGAGAAGAGATGACAAGGCATACCTGGCGATTCATCCTATTGTAGAAGATATTGCTTCTGCACTTCCACTCATTCGATAAATCTCCTTCATGATGTGAGACCCCACTTGCTCAAATGCCACATGCAGCCTTCAGGAAAGGGATAGAAGCTACCAGTGCTGATCTTAAAGAGCAAGGTGCACTATTCTGATTCCTTCATGTATTCTCCAAAAGTCATTGATTCTTTAGTCATTAAGAAGCCCAGAAGAAGATGCACTGATAGTGTGAATATTGTGAAATCTGATCAAGGATTGTAGAAAGCCTGAGATGGAATGCTATCTGGGTGTTTCAATTGTATACAAATTGGAAGGGGCTATCTTCATATACATGCCCTTTACCTTTATTGCCTGTAATCTGTCATGATGAACATTCCTGCAAGTGCTAGGTAAACTCAAACAAAGTGCTTGGCTTGGAAGTAATACCTGAAAAAGCATTTACAGATATTCAAATAAAAAGGGAATCAAGGTGATCTTATGTGTGACAGATGTACACAGGTTTGGATCCATTAAGCATCCAGTTTGATATTATTAATATAACCCACTGATACATGTCTAACAATAGAGTGGATTATTAATCAAGTGGATTTGGTTTTTTTGCTGATAGATTGACCAATGGATTACTAATCAAACTCTGGCCATGAATTTATAACTTTTGATTTATCTGTAGTCCTTTTAACATTTTACAGAAAGAGGCTTATTGTGAAGGTGCAAATGGCTTGGATATTTATATATAAATTACTAATCAGTTGAGAGTGTTGATATTGAAAGATATTCAACATGAATGAAAGGTGGTCACCACACTGGATTAACCTAGCATTTAATTTTTTCTGAGTTGAGTGCTTTTTCGATTAGGTATGCCCCATAAAGTTTACGGTAACCCTTCTTAAGGTTGAAGTCACTGGATTAGCTTATAGTTAGTTTCCCTATCTGTATGCTACTTCTGAGCAGGTTCATGGCTTAGGCTGCTTCATAACTATATGATATCTACCACTGTACATCTGCTAATATAGTCCCAGTGTGTGAGACCCTTTTATGTAGTCCATTGCTCAAGTAGATTGTATAACGTCTCAGCAACTAGCTCGTTATGTCCCAGTGCCAAAAGAGCCAGTGGTTTGATTTTGATGGCTTCTATGATAGTTTATTCATGTGTCCAAGGCCTTTCGATTCACATTGACTTTAATTGCTTTTCAAGGATGAAATATGGGTATGGAAAGGAGACGTGTTTTTTGTGAAGAATTATATAAACTTAGATTTAGCATCTTGCGGCCTGAACTATCTTTGGGTCCAATCTATGAATATCAAGTCTTGGTCCTAATCTTTTTTTCATATCCAATTTGAGGGATTGTGTATCCTTGAATTTGATGGTTGATGGCTACTATGATAGTCCATTCAGGTTTGGGAGATAGTACCCTTTTCAATTAGTAGAGGTGCTGTTCCTATATGTTGAGGGTCGCAAGTAATTCTTGAAACTGTGGGCAGGTTTAAGCATGCTATCCTTCCTTTGACAAATGTCTGGCATATCAAATTGGTCTCTTTGGGATTGAAAATAAAATAGAAACTTGGGCGGAAAAACATCTTTCTTGTACCGAGAAAATTGTTTGCAGAATGTTTTCCATGATCAAATCAAAACAAATATCTTGGTGTGAGTTAGAATTCTTATTGGTTTGCACAGAACAAGAGTCACCCACAACTTCTTGAGTGGGATAGATAAATACGCGATTTTGTTGGATTTTGAGGATCACGTGAGACATCCAAGAAGTTATGCGAATTAATGCCACACAAAGGCTGGCAAATTAAATATGGTTCTTTTGGAATTTTAGATTACATGACACAAATGCAAGAAATTATGTTGTGTGGTGAATGTGAAACTGGGACAAACAGACTCGAGCAAGAACAAGAAGTTTGAGGTGGTTTAAATGCTTTGGAAGTTGATTTTTAAATATGGTGTTTTTGTTGGACAGAAGACACTTTTTTTAGTATACTGACTGTGCAGCAGAGAATCATAGTCCCTATTAGTTGGCAACAAAAGAATTTGTAAAGTATTCAGCTTTAAGTCTCAGGCCAATTGTTTCAGACATTATAATGTAGGAACAAAAGCAAGAGATCAAAAGTATGGAGTCCGCATCGAGATGAAGAAACAGAACTGCAATGACTAATGGCTAGCATTTTAGGTGAAGATGGGAAGAATTGAGTCATCCTTTAAGAGCTCAAAGATTGGGCTCATAATTTTTAAGGAAAAACTCGTAATGAACTTTAAGGTTTTTGTAGGTGTCAACTAAAAGATTGTGTGAGAATCATGAAGGCCAGAAGTGATGTGATGCCCTTGGAAAATCGGAAAAGTAAACTTTAGCAGGATCAAGGATCAAGACTGGAAGATGTCTTGATCAATATTGGAAGATGATTTGATAGTTTTGACCCAAACTGATTTGCGACAACTACATGATATCCTAACAAAGATTTGCAGGAAGTATTGGCTAGGCTTGAGGAAGAAATTGGTTAAATCTTTGTTGATTGTGGAACATGAAATGTTGATCATGCAAGCCGAATCTCAGTTTCTGATCATGCAAGGCAAATTAGGTTCATTGTGGAACAGGAAAGGTCTCTTAAAGAATCGAAGCAGGAAAAGAAGACCATGATAGATCTATGTCCAGCACTAGAGTCGAAATACTTGTGGAATAACAATTAATGATGGAAGTAGCACAAAATTGAATGGTAGTAAAAGAAGTAAGTGTGAATAGTGTCTCAGACCATTTGTAACATCTTGAAGAGTCTGGTTGTCAGATTCAGAGATGTTTTATGACTGGAACTTGTTACAATGGAGTAAGATAAGATGATTGAAGAAGATGAGCAGGCAACGGCATCTTGCCAATGATTTACCAATTGTCTGCTGTGAACCTCCATGTCTGGCCAAGTAACTGTAGATCCAATTATTCGTGATGACAAAATGTTTATCAAGTGTTCCAGGTTTTAGGAGCACATGGTGTGATCCTGTGAAAATTTCTCAAATGTGCTATGGTGTGGTTGTATATGTCGTAAAGTAATTGAATCATAGAGAAAACATGTGAAAGGCATGTAGAAAGAAGGATTCAAGGTGAGCGTGGGACTTGGAAAGGGGCAATTGCTCAATATTAATTCCTTTTCTTTTGCAAATTCTTTCTGTTTATTAATTGGAGTTTCTATCAAGTTAAGGCAAAGCATTTATGCCTATTTGATTCAGAAGTATTGAATTCGTGTTATATTATCTTTGATGTATGTTCAAGCTCATTTGTATTGAACGTTTGTGTACAACCATATATTACCATGGTTCATTAGTATGTGTTTGTCTTCTGTTTTTGTAGTTCCATTTGTATCTTGTTATTGCTTCTTTGGGGACTTTTTTTTGGAAGTAGGGATACATTTAAAATGAAAGAAATTTAATGTTGATGAGCATTGCTAGTGTCAATATGATGCTTCGCTTAGGTGCACGAAAGGATGCTGAAATTATCCATGCTTTCTTCAGCGTTGACAAACATCATTTGATCACACACTTCTTGCTGTTCGAAAATATTTGCAGTGTCAATATTATCAGTAGTTTAAAAATGTCATAATGAGATCAAGGGTGAATATTTAGCTCTCAATTCTTTACTTTGGAGAAGATATTTTGTAGCACCAAGACTATCAACATTGTTAGACATTGCGTGGATGGTATTGATGTTGTACATCTTGTCTTGTAAGTTCAAGTGTCTTGCAAGGTGGGTGTTACTCAATGTATAATTGTTCTCTTCATTTTCATTTATTCACATTTGTACGTGTTTGTATGTATATTGTCATGAAGCAAGAAATAAAGCTAGCAATAAATAAGGGCTTGAAGGAATGTAATGGCCGCTTTAAGAGGACATGGTTAGTTTTCTACTTTTGGAGAGATACTGGGCCATTATTTGAGGGTCATATAGTGGGATGGAGATCTCATATCTCATAATCCATGTGTACGGAAAAATAGTCCATAAATGTTTGATATCAGACCTGTTTCTTTTTGGTTCTGCTTCAGGCATGCTAGAGGGCTCTTTGCTATATAAATAGTTGGGAGCACCTATTTCACTTCCCATACGCGATATATACCACATGCAAGCTGCATTCCTAGACCCTCACACATGAGTACCAAGGGGGAGAAGAAAGAGATGTGGAAGAGGTCAAAGGTGGTGGAGAAAGATGGGAGGGGAGCACTTGCTTACCAAAGGTATTTATCTCTTGGGAATTTATCTTTCTACTCATTTTTTTCACTGCCGTGTGCATTTAAAAGCTCACCGTGGAAAGAAGCTGAGAGTGCCCCCTTCAAATCAAGTTTTGTGCAAGCTCAACACTTGATTATCTCCCACTTTCTCTGGAATGAACTACCAAAGGAGTTCGATACCAACGATTTATAAATTGTTTCAAAGCTCTTCAAGCGATTCTTCAAGCATATCAAGATTTGTATTGATGGAGTTTTTTCTTCAAAGAGGAAGTTCAGCGATGCTTGAATTGATTGAAAGAACAACTTTACAAGTGAATGGGCATTGTACCTATGGGACACCCCATATCCTACAAAGTAGGGGGTAAGACTTCTCGAAGGTGATAGAACGATGATGGCTTGAACTCAATAAGGAGAGTAGGTTTGGACTGGCCTAAGGCCTGTTACATGTCAGCCGTGGCTAGCAAGGTTTGAACCCCTACCCCTGCCTCAAACCAACTGAACTAGCTATCTTGAACTTTGTGTCCATGTTTACAGGTCTTGGTAGCCATTCTTTGGTTGTCATTTAAAGAATGTTTGGTGATCATTGAAAGTTTTTTCCATACATTTGAAGCTACTCTGTGTATATGCATTGAAGCTTTTTGATATATATTTTTTTTCTTTGGATTTTTTTGGAGAGGATTTAGAAAGTACTAAAGTTCTTAATCAATGAATCAAAAACTGTATTTAAAATTTAGAGCTATTTTGTGGACGTGTATTAAAGCTTTTGGCTCATCATGCT
Organism: Ceratopteris richardii; assembly: GCA_020310875.1. Taxonomy (NCBI): domain Eukaryota; kingdom Viridiplantae; phylum Streptophyta; class Polypodiopsida; order Polypodiales; family Pteridaceae; genus Ceratopteris; species Ceratopteris richardii. Next base: position 104,090,376 of record CM035429.1, read on the forward strand.
TTGGAATTCTCCAAAAAGGAGTTGAAAAGTACAAAATATTTCAATGCATGATTTAGAGTTGTATTAAAAACTTGTATATGCACCTACATATATTGTAAAGTGACCTTTTCTCAACAAGACATTGAAGCATTCCTTCAACAGTGAGGAGATGAACAATGCCTCTTTCATTCTCAAGAAGTCATGCCACCACACTTCAAAAGCTTTGGGTTGAGAGAGACAAGGGGTTTTCACATTGGTAGTTCGTTTGTGGAGTTGTATTTATGGTCCTAGAATCTTGCATCAAATTCTAGGCAAGTTTATAAGATAGCACAAGTAGTAATCAAAGCACCATGCATGAGCCTACACAACAAGTATATAATGCTAAAGGAAGTAAAGATTTTGAGATGAGTGTAGTAATCAAACCACCATGCATGAGCCTACACAACAAGAATATAATGCTTAAGGAAGTGAAGATTTTGAGATGAGAGAGAGAGAGAGAGAGAGAGAGAGAGAGAGAGAGAGAGAGAGAGAGAGAGAGAGAGAGAGAGAGAGAGAGAGAGAGAGAGAGAGAGAGAGAGAGAGAGAGAGAGAGAGAGTGTCAAAAGTTCATTATTCAAAAGCAATGTGCAATACTTTTTGGTAAAACTCAAACATTAGAAACTTTATTGCAAACATGGGTCATCTCTTTAGACGACATTACAACGTAATCGATCGACCTCTTAATGCAAATGCAAACAATGGAGCAAGCTCATGCATAATCTCTTATAGTGATTTGTCGATCCAATGAGGGATGTTATATGAGAGTTAGCCACATCGACATATGGGGAATAGTATGAGGAAAGCAATCCTCATTAAAGATCTACAACTATAGTAGGGGACATGATAAAGAACCAAATAAGGTCACAAACTTCATTTTTCTTTAAAAAATGGAATCACTTGCATTAATCAAAAGGGATAGGGCCTTGGAGGCAAGCCTCTTGCTTGGCCCCGAGGCATATAGTGGTGGATGAACCATAAGGAATTACGAGCTTTGCCTCAACATCAATCACACTTTGAGACACTATTTTTTCAAGGACTCTTTACCTAAAAACAAGGAGCACAATTGGGATAAATGTGATACAAACTTGTTATACAATAGGTTAGTAGAGATAAATGACAAACTAAGATTAAAGTTGCCCAAGTCCTAGGCAAGCACAAAGCTTAGCCTAGTGGTTAAGTGTAAGGGATGGGAAGGAGAACTTGAATTAAACCCTAATGAATCGCTTGGGGAGCATGTGTTGCGAAAAGTCTTTAGAGCCTTCTAGAAGCAGCTAACTCAAATTAACTTCAGTAGATTGAAACACATGGCAAATTTACCACACATTGGACTTGAGAGAACAACACGTAGCACACATGTGCACACTTGCCTAGACAAGCCGCTTTAGATCGACACTATATAAAAGATGTTTAAAAGGTGAAAAGCACTTTTTCTAGTGGTCGCCTCTTGTCACACTAATAGCAGAGCTAGGAGCATCCCAGGTAGCTAAGGACAATGATATATGTTGCATACATGAGAGTTTTCATGAGAGAGATCTACAAAAAGATTGTTTTTTTTGTAGTTCCTATTATCGTTAGTGTCCCTATGAAAGGCCAAAGGGTTGCTAAACACTTTTGTATATGTCCTTTAATAAAACATATAGCACTCTGGTCAGCCACAAACTAGAGGTTTGAGTGCATTTGTATGACCTAAGACATCTGTGTTCATGGTCTATGTACTATGCGTTTTTCCTGTGTATTCTGCATCCCATGTGCGGAGTACTGTATGCAATGTCAAAGTATGGGTTTCTATAACAAGGTATCGTTGCAGAGCTCTTGAGAAGGAGAGTCCACTATCATGCATTGCCAGAGAAATGCTTCATTCATATCATAGCATTTTGACACAAAAGCTTTGTTCCTTTGTGCGAGCGAAGCGAGCACCCGCCCACCCACCCAAGGCTTTCTCTAAGGTTTTCTCCAAGGTTTACGACTAAGGCAGTGACCAAGGCATACCTTGCAAGGCTTTCTCCAAGGCTTACGACTAAAAGGCGGTGACCAATGCATAGACCTTGGCATACTGTGATTTGAGTAACTGAAGTCACAGTTGGCGCTGTTGGTTGTGTGTGAGGGAGGACCTCAACAATCAAGGAAGACGGAGGTTCTCGATACTTCCTAGGAGGTCATCCATCCCAGTTTGTTCCCCCAGAGCTCGCTTAACTGATAGATCTCTTGCCACTAAGCTACACTCTTGTGGTGCTTGAGGAAGAGAAAGAATAAGGTTCACATTACCTTGAACATGTTTTGGGCCCTCAAAGATTCATTCTTTGTTTTCAAACCCTAGCATTTTCGGGGTGATTTTTGGAGCCATTTTGGAGTACTTTCACGCATAGTTCTCTTTACACAGGTTTAAGAACATTAATACTGTTCTTTGTACTTCTATGACAACAAATATTCAAATTTGGGGTTGTGTTTTTCAGCCATACTAGTAAATCTATAGGTTTCTTGAAAGGTTTTCATTTGTGGTGGGAGCAACCATGGTAAGTTTATGCAAGTTTTTTGAGTGTAAAGAACAGAGTTGATAGACACTTGCAAGTATTGTTGGCTAGTGTTTAAGCTATGGATTTGGCCTTTCAGTGCCATTTTACTGCATATATTGAGCACATACACACTATGTACACTTTTGTGGATACCGTTTATGTACGTCCATGTGGCCATTGATATACTAGTTATGTTTTTTGCATAAAGCCTTTTACATTTGGTAAAGAGGGTCGTGATAAGGTTTTCTTAACTCAGAGACACCCAGATGTTAGGGTCTCTTAGATGATGGAAGTGGAAGACTTACCCAACCTCGCCATAGGAGATGTATGCTAGTTGTTCATAAGTGCTTCATAAGCCTAGTTGGCTTCTTTCGGGTTATTGATTATATGTAGTGGAGTCAGTGATTCACTATGCAGGTTTCCATGTCACTACTTGTAGTTTTATGAGATTTTGACATTGGTCATATGCTCTTTTTGTAGAGAAGACTCGAGCAAAATTTTTCTAGATTTTTGGTTTTGCCAACTATACATTGGTCGATTTACTCCTTGATACACTTATTGATGTGAGTATATTCACTCTCACATAATCCTCTTCGTTGGTCATTATTGTTCATTAATCCATTTTTTGGGGAGATTGTTGACTTTTTCCCAGAATCTAATACTTGTTCATCCTTTCTTGAGCCTTAGTGGTGCTTGGACTATTCTAGTTCCATTTTCATTCTTGTGAGTTCTCTATCATCATGGCATCAAAAATCTCAAGCACATCTGGTGGATTTGGGTCTAGTGCCAATGTTCCCAAGAGGAGCTATAACGTGTAAGGCAAATACCATTTTGAGATCCAAAAATTTGATGGCACAAACTTTGCTCTATGGAAGAATCAAGTTAAATATGTGCTGATTCACATGAGACAATGGAAGCCAATAAATGGAATCTCAAAGAAGCCTGTTGATATGGATGATGATGATTGTGAGCCTTGGAAGAAATTATGCAATACATATGAAAAAGAAACGACATCAAATAAAGTGTATCTGATGAGAAAGTTATATGACCTTCGCATGAAGGACACAATTAGTGTTACTGCTCATCTAAATGAGTTTGATGCTATATTCTCCCAGTTAGAGGCTCATAAAATGGAGATGGATAATGAAATGAAAGCAGTCTTGTTGTTATGCACCTTGCTAGATATGTTTTGCACATCTATTAGCAATAGTGCACTGGTTGTAAACTGGTCGATGATGACATATGTGGAGCACTCATGAGTGAGGAGATTCGTAGAAAATCTATGGTTGGCACTGGAGATTCATATAATGTTCGTGATTCTTACCAAGGAAAGAATCAACAATGCGGCAGGAGTAAGAACAAGGAAAAGAATGTTCAACGGAATAAGAGTAGAAGTAAATCAAGGAAGAGGGACATTGAATGTCAGGACGTATGAAGAAAGATTGCTATGCATTAAAGAGTGCGAAAGGTAAAGGGCAGAATGTTGATGGGCATGTTAAACAACTACTTGCACCATCTAGTTCATATGTGAAGATTGAAGAAATCAATGCTATTTTTGATGACGGTGTATGTGTTGAAACTTGTAGTACTGTGCCTACTGAAGCTCTTAAGGCTAATTCTCTTTCCCATGCGTGGTAGCTAGATTTTGGTGCTTCTTTCCATGTGACACCACATAGAGAATGGTTCTCTACTTACACATCAATGTCTTTTGGTACTGTGAGACTTGGTGACTCTTACTAGTGTGACATTCTGATTAGAGACGTGGTTGTGCAGTTCATTGATAGTTCAAAATTTACTATGCATAATGTATGCCATGTACCTCACCTAGTACAAGATGACATATCTGAAAGGATGAATGAACTATTCAATATTAAATAGTTTCTATGGTGCATCATGCAAATCTTTCACAAGGCTTTTGGGTAGAAGAAGTATTGATTGCAATTCATGTGATTAACTTTTAACCTAGTACTGCCAAATATTTGAAAGTGGCACAAGAGTTATGGACAGGGAAGCCACCATATAATGATCATCTTTGAGTTTTTGGGTGTGAAGCATATGTTCATATACCCAAGAATCTTAGACAAATGCTGGACCATAAGTGAAAGAAATGTTTTTTTCATGGATATGGTCAAGAAGGAAGATTTGGATATTGCTTATGGGATCCTGAAACATGATCAGTGATCAGAAGTAGTGATGTCATTTTCAATGAGCCTAAGGTGGATAAACTACCCAATAAGGAGGTTGAAATGAGAAGAGTGGTGTTTGAGGATACTAGTCCTCTAGTTCGCATGCATAAAAATGCTGCATGTAGTCCTGATAGAAATGTTCCAAGTTTGGATTTTGTTATGCTAATAGATGCTGATGGGCCTTCTTGCTACAAAGAGGCTATGCAGATAGAAGACCATGTCAAGTGGGAGCATGCCATGGGGAGTGAATTGGATCATGTTCACAAAAATGGTACTTAGGATTTAGTACCTTTGCCAAAGGCCAGGAAAGCTTTACCATGTAAATGGGTATATAAGATGAAATTCACATCAAATAGTGCTTCTCCAAAGTATAAAGCACGACTTGTTGCAAAGGGTTTTAAGCAAAAACATGGTGTTGATTTCGAGGAAATATTCTCTCCAATAATCAAGATGACTATCCTCCATATGTTGATTGGATTCATTGTAATGGAGGACTTAGAGCTAGTCCAAAAGGATGTGAATATTGCTTTCTTGCATGGAGTTCTTACAGATGAGATCTATATGGAATAGGACCTCTTTTAGGATACTTTGTAGAATACTTTTTAGATGTATTCTTGCTTAGATGTATTCTTGCTTAGATGTATTCTTGCTTAGATGTATTCTTGCTTAGATGTATTCTTGCTTAGATGTATTCTTGCTTAGATGTATTCTTGCTTATAGTCCATCTGTAGAAGAACACGAAGAACACTTACATAGATTTTTGGATGTATTCTTGTTTATTGTACCTATAATGGAGTGATTGAACATGAAAGGGAAGGCCTTTTATTGGGGACATGAAGGAAAGAAAACTCCAGAAAGACTCAAGTCAACTTTTTTTTTGCAAGTCCACCAGTGGTCATTGAAATCAAGAAACTAGAGGCTATTCAAAGAAACTACTCTCTTTATGAGAAATAAATTTATGCTATAGTACATGCTTTAAAGTAATTACTTGTATGGTGCCATGTGTGAAAGAGAGCATTATATGGTTATCTAATCAAATTGACCTTAAAGGTAATAATGTACAATGGGAAAACCCTTCAAGAAATCGATTATGAGCGTAGGTATAAAAAGGGGATATCTAATGTTATGGAAAATTCACATAGTTGCAAAATTGCATGTCTATACAAAATGGACCTAGTTTCAGCCACACCACTAGTGCACTATTTGAGTCCATCAAAGGAAGGTGTAGAGATGACCCTATATACGTTCCTGTATGGAAATCCATAGAGAAATGGGATCTAGATGTAGACGTTCCAATAGAGGATGCTACATTGATGAATTTTGCAAACATGCTTGTAAGGAAGAAGTGCAATAGGCCATGATGGATATCTATTAGATAAAGGAAAGGTGTGTGCATCCATGAGATGTAGAGTTGAGACATCTTATATGAGGGTCATGACACGCTAATTGAGGGACATTCCAAAATTGACAAGACTAATGATCTTGATAAGAGGCATCTTTACTAGCTTCGACTTTATAGAGACATCCATGGCTATGTTAAGTGCACAAAATGCAAGGTCAATAAAGAGGAAGGATTGAATATAAGAGGTCTCTACACTTTAGAGATTCTTAATTAGAAATGGGAGAGTATCTCTATGGATTTTATTATAGAATTACCCAAAGATTAGAGAGTGCATGAATCAGTTTGGCTGATTTTGGATAGGTAAACTAAAAGGCTAGATGCAGTCCAACACAATCTATGATAAAGACTCAAGAGCTGGTTAAAATATTTGTTGGGAGCATATATAGGTTATATTTTCTATCTTGTATTAGTATGAGGTAAGAACTTTATTAGTCACCTTGGAGAGGTCTTCAAAAACTGGAAATAAAACGTAACATAAGTATGGCCTAACCTCCATAGATGGATGGGAAAACTATATGGGTTAATCAAATCATAGAATGTATGTCTATAGCATATGTGAATGAATGGAAAACTATTTGGGAAGATCATTTACCTATACTAGAGTTTACATATAATAGTATCAAGATCTATTCTAGTGGCAAAAGTCCATTTGAGATTATGTACAACTTTCAATCAAGAGCTTCTTATGGAATATCATAGTAACATTAGAGGGTCCAAGTTGTGAATAATTTCTTGGAAGAGTTTAATGCTTAGACTTGAAAAAGACAAAATTAAGAGAGCTAATGATAGAGATTGATCTTATGCCAATCCTCAAAGGAGAGAAATAAACTTTGAGTTAGGAGAGAAAGTATATCTTTGAGTTACATCTAGGTTGGAGACCATGTCCATATGTGTCTCCTAAGAATTATGGTCCCCTCATAATTTTTAATAGAATAGGAAAGAAAAATTACCATTGCTAACTTCAAGAGGATAACCACATCCATCGGATCCTTTATGTGAATCCATTCAAGAGAAAGATGGGTAAAAATGACAAACTCATTCTGGACAATGATGTTGAAGAACCTATTTTTGTTTAATCTATTCCATGTGAAGCACATAGGATATCATGCACTAGAGAGAAATGGACCAAAAGTCATTTACATAAGAAAAACTTGGAAAAGTGGAAAGATAGTCCAAAGCATAATGCTACATCTGAGAGGTAAGTACCATTCATAGAAGATTTTCCAATTTCCACTTACCTTCCCAAGAGGCTTCTTAAGGGAAAGGATATGGGGAAACAACACACAAAGATGATTATGTACAAGATATACATGGGAAACAACCATTTAGATCTCAATATGCCGTTTGAAAACATTTATAAGGACAAATAGGGGCTCAAGGGGAATGAAATATCATAAAGCAAGCCATAAACATAGTGGTAAAGTAGGGACTTTGGAAAAGATAAGGGCCAAATTAATAACAAGAAGTGATTAGTCTTATTTTTAAAGATCATGGGCCATAGTAGAGAGTTGCATGGTGGCGTGGAGATCTTGAAATTCATAATCTCTATTATAAGAATAGCCTATGACATGTAAATAAATATATACATTTTTGCGTATGCATGTATTTATGTATGTATGTATTTATTTATTTATGTCTATATGTATGTTTGTACATACGTACATACATACATGCATGCATACATACATACATACATGCATGCATACATACATACATACATACATACATACATACATACATACATACATACATACATACGTACATACATACATACATATATACATACATACATACATACATACATGCATGCATGCATGCATGCATACATGCATGCATGCATACATTACAAGGAATACGGGCACATAGCGACGGTTAAGGCGACACAATTTCGTCGCTATAAAATTGCAAAATGCATCACAATGAGCATCGCGCGCGAACCGTCGATTAAACGACGAATAAAACAACGTTTTTTTCGACATACTGCACGACGGGGTGTGGGACGCTCGCATAGAGCGTCGCTAAGGCGACGATTTCAAAAAGTGTCGCATAAGCGACGCTAAAAAGTGTCGCATAAGTGACACTAAAAAGTGTCGCATAAGCGACACTAAATAATGTTGCTTATGCGACGCCAATTCCTGTGGTTTTTACGACGTGTTACCATTGCTTACACGATGGTCTGTTGACGGAAAAAAATTAAAATGTTGGAGGCTCTTCGATTGGCATTTTCACGCATCTGATCGAAGAGCTCTCCAACGTTCGCAATTGCGTTGTGCTTACGAGCTGAAACAAGTATATGCAGAATTGTTGTTTTGCCTAGCTCTCTCTTATTGTCTCTCTCTGTCTCTGTTTCTCTCTTTCTACATCTTTCTCTCTTTGAATTCTCTCTCTCTCTCTCTCTCTTCTTTCTCTCTTTATTGTAGGTTATTCAAGAAGCTAACCAAGCAAAAAGAATGGCTAACTATTGTAAGTACAATTTTTGTTCTTTGTATATCATTTGAATTGTGTTATTTTCATTAGATAGCATACTCACACTTATTGATATGCACATATACACTTATACATGATGAAGATGCATGTTCACACATATACACATATACACATGCACATACACACACATATATACACACAGATACATGTGCACACACACTTAGACATACACACACATACACATGCATATGCACAAACATTTCTACAACCACATAAAAAGACTTACATGCATGCATTATTGCATATATATATATACACATACACACATTAACATATACATAAAAACATGTATATGCACATCCACATGCATGCACATTCACATGCACACACATGGATGCAAATTGAAATGCATCCACATACACATGCATGTTTCATACATATACACATGCATATACATACATTATACACATATATACACATATATATGCAGATACGTACACACACATATACACATGCACACACACATGCACACACACATGCACACACACATGCACACACACATGCACATACATACATATACACATATACATGCACATACATACACACACACATACACATGCACATGCACATACTCATACACACATATACACTTACACATGCACATGCACATACATACATATACACACACATACACATGCACATACATACATATACACACACATACATATACACTTACGTACACACATATGAATGAATTATATAATTAAAGTATTAAAACACATGCTTAATATAAACAATAATAACAATCAATAGAACAAAACTCTTCATTACTTAATACCATACACACAATTCAAAACATAACTGAAATGAAAAATATATAGATAATATATATATATATATATATATATATCTCAATGTAAATACATATAATCCAATGTCATAATCAACTAGAATCCTAATCATCATCATCATGATCATCATCATCATCATCATCAGCAGTATCATGATCATCCTGATTATCCTCATCATCATGATCACCTTGTGACGATCAAGATCGTCCCTCCTGTGTCTGTCTCTCCACCTCATCCATATCTGCCTCTCCATAATACACTACAAGGAATATGGGCGTATAGCGACGGTTAAGGAGACATAATTTCGTCGCTATAAAATTGCAACATGCATCGTAATTAGCGTCGCGCGCGGACCGTCGATTAAACGACGAAGTGAACGATTTTTTTTGCGACTTGTGGTGCGACGGGGTGCAACGCTCCCATACAACGTTGCTAACACGACGCATTTAAAAGCGTTGTATAAGCGACGCTCTTTTACGTCGCATAAGCGATGATGTTTGCTGTCGCATAAGCGACGCTAAAAGCATGTCGATTATGCGACGATGGCTAGCATCATTTACACGACGGTCTATTGACGGACAAAAATTAAAACGTTGGAGGCTCTTCGATCGGCATTTTCATGCATCCGATCGAAAAGCTCTCCAACGTTCGCAATTGTGCTGCGCTTACGAGCTGAAACAAGTATATGCAGAATTGTTGTTTTGCCTAAGCTCTCTCTTATTGTCTCCCTATGTCTCTGTTTCTCTCTTTCTACATCTTTCTCTCTTTGAATTCTCTCTCTCTCTCTCTCTCTCTTTATTGCAAGTTATTCAAGAAGCTAACCAAGCAAAAAGTATGGCTAACTATTGTAAGTACAATTTCTATTCTTTGTATATTATTTGAATTGTGTTATTTTCATTAGATAGCATACTCACACTTATTGATATGCACTTATACACTTATACATGATGAAGATGCACTTTCACACATATACACATGCACATACACACACATATATACACACAGATACATGTGCACATACACTTAGACATACACACATATACACATGCATATGCACAAACATTTCTACAACCACATAAAAAGATTTACATGCATGCATTATTGCATATATATATATATATATATATATATATATATATATATATATATATATATATATATATATATATATATATATATATATATATATATACATATATATATATACACACACACACACACATACACACATTAACATATACGCAAATACATGTATATGCACATCCACATGCATGCACATCCACATGCATGCACATCCACATGCATGCACATGGATGCAAATGGGAATGCATCCACATACACATGCATGTTTCATACATATACACATGCATATACATACATTATACACATATATACACATATATATGCACATACGTACACACATATACACGTGCACACACACATGCACATACCTACATATACACATATACATGCACATACACACATATACACATAGAGTTACACATATACATGCACATACATATACACACATATACACATGCACATATACATGCACATACTCATACACACATATACACTTACACATGCACATGCACATACTCATACACACATATACACTTACACATGCACATGCACATACTCATACACACATATACACTTACACATGCACATGCACATACTCATACACACTTATACACTTACACATGCACATGCACATACATACATATACACACACATACACATGCACATACATACATATACACACACATACATATACACTTAGGTACACACATATGAATTAATTATATAATTAAAGTATTAAAACACATATACACATGCACACACACATGCACATATCTACATATACACATATACATGCACATACACACATATACACATAGAGTTATACATATACATGCATATACATATACACACACATACACATGCACATGCACATACTCATACACACATATACACTTATACATGCACATGCACATACATACATATACACACACATACACATGCACATACATACATATACAGACACATACATACATATACACACACATACATACATATACACACACATACATATACACTTAGGTACACACAGATGAATGAATTATATAATAAAAGTATTAAAACACATATACACATGCACACACACATGCACATGCCTACATATACACATATACATGCACATACACACATATACACATAGAGTTACACATATACATGCACATACATATACACACACATACACATGCACATGCACATGCACATACTCATACACACATATACACTTACACATGCACATGCACATACATACATATACACACACATACACATGCACATACATACATATACACTACATACATATACACTTAGGTACACACATATGAATGAATTATATAATTAAAGTATTAAAACACATGCTTAATATAAACAATAATATCAATAGAACAAAACTCTTCATTACTTAATACCATACACATAATTCAAAACATAATTGAAATAAAAAATATATAGATTAATCTAATGTCATAATCAACTAAAATCCTACTCATCATCATCATGATCATCATCATCATCAGCAATATCATGATCATCCTGATCTTCCTCATCCTCATCGTCATGATCACCCTATGACGATCGAGATCGTCCCTCCTGTGTCTGTCTCTCCACCTCATCCATATTTGTCTCTCCATAAGACTCCTGTATTATAATTATATAAAATTTAAAAATACTTACAAAAGCATCAGAATGATCTTGCATATACTTGCTCAAACGCCGATATCCAAAATGTGTAGCATACTCGATCTCATCTTTCGTAGGATATCGGCCATAATCCTTCCGCTGCAATGAAACAAATAAAAAACATTAGTTACTTGCATTTTAACTAAAATAAAAAATATACTCACAATAACACATATACTTACAAATGTAGCTACAAAACCATTATGGCCCATTTGGCCTAGTTGCGATGTGTGGCCCAACTCCACTCTCTTCTTTGCAGCAGCCTGTTCATTCAAGAAAAAAAATACATAAATTAAATGTAAAAAATTACTAAAATATATAAAAATTATAAATATAAACTATTAATTTGTGTACCTTCTGCTGAGGAAATGACTCCTGAAGACGTAGCTGTCTATGAAAAAACTGCCACGACTCAGGTGGTATGTTAGCTTGCCTCTTATTTTTTTCGATCATACAATATCTCCTGTTAATTTAATCTCAAACAGAATACATACACATATATACACACACATACACATACACATATCCACATACACATATACATGCAAACATATATGCATATATATATATGTATACATATACACATATACATACATATAACATAAACACACATATAGATATCCACATATATACGTACACACACATGCATGCATATACACTCATTCATACAAAATACATGCATTTATCCCACAATAATGTGTAGTTTATATGTGAATATATGTGTATGTGTAAATGTGTATATGTGAATATGTGTGTGTGTAAATATATATATGTGAATTTTTTGTGTATGTAGATAATCAGATTATTAATATCAAATACCATTATTTGTAGATTCTGATCAATCAGATGGAACTCCACCACCATCTCCTCATCATGCAACGACTTTATACTGTAAGTATATCAAACATTTAATTTTAAATATATTTAATGGATACATAACTTATATATATTTTTTTCTTATTATGTCCAGATTCTGATCAATCAGAGGGTACTCCACCACCTCCTACCCATGCAATGACTTCACATGGGTCCTCCGATAGGAATTATGATGAATTTTACTATAAAGAGCATATTATATGTTGGTGTAACTCTTGTTATGGCACGTATTGAAGACCACGATTGGAATGTATTGAACATGAGGCAGAGTATGGTACTTTTGAGCGTGCACCATCACTTAGTCAACGTGATAATGCTTGGGTATGTATTTTTTATATATATTAATATCATTATTTTTAATTTAAAATCCATATATAAAATCAAATTATTGTTGATATACAGGAATACTTGCTCGATGATGATGATGATGATAATTTTTATCATAATGTTACATGGAGAGGTTTTCAACTTTTGGGGTAATCGCTATATGATTGCTCCATCCACTATTACTAATGCTAGTCGTGGTCTCTTTATTGTAGAGGATTTGTATATGCCTCCGAACTCTGAAGTCACTCTTATGTCATTTTGTGGTCCTATATATGGATGGGGAGATTGGCATCGACTTTCACGTTATGCTCAAAGCATGAGTACTTATGGAATGTGCTTGAATGCAACATCCCTTACTAGTAGAAGGATTTTACATGTAGAAAATGAAAGATTATATATTGATGGAAGACCTTACACACATGGAAGTATAGCAGGTTTAATAAATAGTAGTCGAGGGTTACATAATAGTTCAAGGACTAATTGCACATTTGAGGAGCGTAAAAATAGTCATGAATCATCATACATGAGTAGAGATGTATCAAGATACATAGTTGTCAATGCTATTACTACATTACATGCTGGTGATGAACTATTAGTGAATTATGGATGGCGTAGACCTCCAAGAGCACCTTTTAGCTAGAGAGAATAAAAATTTTCTATCCATATTTAATAAGTTATATACTTAATTTTTTATTTAAAGTTTAATTTTTATTCATTTATGGAATACTAATGAATTTTATTTATATGTGTAGATTCCAACATATGATGTTGATGATATTCCTCCACAGCATTCACAATTACCAGTAAGACCTCATTTATCAGAAGCTTCCATGAGGAGGCTACGCAAAACTAATCCTGTGCAATATGCAAAGTTGAAAGATCTATATTCAAAAGACGATAAAGTACAAGATTTGTGTGACAATGATGAAGATGATGGCATGGCAGATTTTATTGAGGATTGCTATCAAAATGATAGTGAGAGCATTGATATTTCTAAAAATGAGAAATATATTCGAGAGGGAATGTCCAAAGCATGTATATGAAGGAATTCGTTTGACATGATTAAGTGCGAGCTTACTTATTCTCAACCTTCAAAATCGTTTTGGATGGAGTAATGTATCTGTTTCGACACTATTAAGGTATAATTTTCAATTTTCTATCTATTTATATATATATGCATAAATAAATAAATAAATAAATAAATAAATAAATAAATATATATATATATATATATATATATATATATATATATATATATATATATATATATATATATATATATATATATATATATATATGCAGGTTTTTATTCTTACTTTAGATAAGGTAAGAACAAGAACTTAAATTCAATGGACACTTTTTGTCCGTGCATCTTTTAAAACTATTAATGCATGTTTCAAAATATTCGCGTAAAATTTGATTGTTTGGATGGCAGGATGCGATTGTTTGTTTTGGAGGATATGAAGTATGTACCTTCATTGAATGATTTGTCGATTCTATCATATGTTCAGTTTGAAAGTGTGAGAAATGGATTTATAATTGCTATTCAAAGATTTTGGCACTGTTTATAGACCATACAATGGTACGTGACCTGGATGAATTGCATGCACAGAGGTTACTCAAGATAGAGCAATCTGATTATAATGGACTAGTGCCAGCAAGATTCCTAGGGTACGCAGTAAACCTCTTGCATGTCAATGATGAGCATCTGAACTTTAGGATACAAAGTGGAAATCATGGTGGCTTGAGAGGATCACTTTTATACAGCTTGTTCAAAAAACTTCAGTGTCATAAACCTAAAGTTCTTTGAACAAGCTGTATAAAAGTGATCCTCTCAAGCCACCATGATTTTCACTTTGTATCCTAAAGTTCAGATGCTCATCATTGACATGCAAGAGGTTTACTGCATTCCCCAAGAATCCTACTGGTACTAGTCCCTTATAATCAGGTTGCTCTATCTTGAGTAACCTCTGTGCATGCGATTCATCTAGGTCGCCATCGTATGGCCTATAAACAGTGCCAAATTCTTTGAATAGCAATCATAAACCCACTTCTCACACTTTCAAACTGAACATATGATAGAATCGACAAATCATTCAATGAAGGTACATACTTCATATCCTCCAAAACAAACAATCGTAACCTGCCATCCAAAACAATCAAATTTTGCGCGAATATTTTGAAAGATGCACATAAGCATACACATATATAAAATTATATGCATATATATGTATATTTATTTATTTACTTTTTTCAATATATCTTTTTTTGATAAACTTACAGGTTATTACCTGAAAAGTTTTTACCAAGTCAGAATATTCTTCCTACCTCACATGATGAAATGAAGAAGATAATCAACAATCTTGGTATAGATTATCAATGTATACATGCATGTCCTAACGATTGTATTTTATATAGAGGTGAATATGCTTTGAGATGTCCCAAATGTCAATCTCCTTGATATAAGGGCGAAGAAGGTAAAATCCCAAAAAAGGTATTGAGACATTTTCCATTGGCTCCACGGATTAGACATATGTTTCAAAGCCCCGAATTATCAAAGCTTTTGTCTTGGGGACGATCACAAAAGTACTGATGGAATAATCAGAATTCCTCATGATAGTGTTGCTTTTCAGCATATTGATTCTACATGGCCTGAATTTGCACAAAATCCACAGAATCTAAAGTTAGGAGTTGCATTAGATGGGGTTAATCCATTCTCCATGAAATCCAGTAAATGGTCAACATGGCCAGTGGTAGTCATAAACTACAATCTTCCGCCATATCTTAGCATTAAAAAGGAACATTTAATGCTTTCACTTTTAATACCAGGCAAAAGACAAGTTAAAGATATGAATATATATCTTGCTCCTCTCATTGACGATCTTCAAGAGTTATGGAGAGGTATTAATGTCATTGATGTATCGAAAAGCATCAATGAAAGACATATCACGGTTCGTGGTATTGTGGCTTGGACTATTCACGATTTTCCAGGATATGGTGTTTGTTCAAGTATTGATGCAATTTTTTAATTCAATATGCATGTAAATAAATATGATTTAATCTAAATTATATTTTTATCATTTTTCATGATGCAGGAATATCTACTAAGGGTTATAAAGCTTGTCCATATTGTGGTGATTGGTTGAGATCAATCTATAGTAAGAATCTCAACAAAAATATTTATCTTTGACATCAACGATTCTTGCCTGATGATCATCCATTAAGATCTAAAAGAGAAGCGATACATTTTAATGGAAAGCTTGAAACAGGTCAGTGTCCAAAACCTATGACGCCTATGGATTGGTATAAAAAATGTACGGATGGACCTCTGATAGATCCAGAAGCAGAAATTTTCAGTGATGATTCAGATAATGAGTATGTGAACAGAGGTAAAGGAAAATTGGCACTCGCAGAGAACATATCAATATGGTATTCTTTGGAGTATTGGAAAGAGTTAAAAGTATGTCATCTTCTTGATCCTATGCATATATTCAAAAATATTGGTTATTCACTATGGCAGCATCTTCTTGGACTAAAAGATACCACAACATCAAGGAATGATTTGAAAGATAAAAAATCTAAACCAAAGTTATGGCCAGTTTTTGATAGACATCGACAAGAAACGACTTATGCACCTGCTCCTTGGGTACTTACAACAAAAGAGATACAGACTATCAACAATAGAATTCAATTGATTAAGACTCCTATAGGATATGGAGCATCTTTTCAAAACATGTTTACTATGGATGATAAGAGCTTATCTGGGTTAAAGACCCATGACTAGCATAACTTTTTGAAACATATTTTACCTTTGGTTATCGATGGATGTACAACAAAAGGAGTATGAGATGTGATCTATTGTCTTGGATCACTTATAAGGTAATTATGATACTTTTATATTTAATATGTATGAATATTGGATATCTTTTAGTTTTTAATTAACTTCTTTATAATTGTTTTTATGATATGTATAGGTGGATTACATCCAAAGAGATTGACAAAAACTCAATCCCACAAAAAAAATGTGAATGCAAAGAGCTACTATGTTTGATGGAGAAAGAATTTCCTACTTCATTTTTTGATATTCAAGTTCATTTATTAGTCCATCTTGTAGATGAAATAGAGATTGCAGGTGTTGTCAACACTTGATGGATGTTTTGGGTAGAGCGATTTATGGGAGTATTAAAAGGTTATGTGCGACAAAGAGCAAAACCACAAGGATCCATGGCAAAGGGTTGGATGCTTGAAGAGTGCATGTATTACGTTAGTGAGTACCTTGAAAGAGTTCATGAAGAAGCTCCACGTGCATGGACCAACGAGTCTTCTTCAAAAATAGCAGATGAGGTATTATCAGGTAAGGGGGTTCCATTCTTATTTACATTTCAAGAAAAAAATGATGTTTCTACTTTTGTAGCATATAATAGCGAATGCATGCAAGCATTCCTTAGCGAGTATGAGGAACTTCAAAATCTCTGAAGTAAAAGGCGAAAAAACAAAAGATTTAGACGTAATCTCGATAATAATGAGATTAGAGATATATCTTCTTTCACGGATTGGCTATATAGTCGTTTGCAACACGCCAACGCAAATAATGAAGAAATTTCAGATGAGCAAAGAGAGTTAATGATAGGTTGTGAACGAAAAGTAATTTTATTAAAATAATATTTTATTTTTTTCATATATGTATGTTAGTTTCTATTTACTAATTGAAATTATTTTGCAGGCTCGAATGTTCACTTATATGTGGGCTTTTGGACAACATATTAGAATCAAAGCCATTCATTCTTTAAGTAAAACAGAGGATTCTAGTATTGTTGCTTCTTTCAAGCAAGTATCACGTGCTAGCTCAAAAGACACGAACCTTATAGATAGCGAACTTGGTTACGTAGGAACTATTGTTGGTATCTACGAAATTTCATTTCGTACATTCAAACAGGTAGAAAAAAGTTTATATTTTTTTTATAGAGTTAGTTATTTTTTTAAGCACCTAATAATGGGTTTTTGTTGTTATATATTTTGATAGGTCATATTGAAGGTTGACTGGTTTCGACTGGAGTATAAAGGTAGTAATTCCACATTAAGAAAGGAATTATCTGGGTTTTGGCCAATTGATTCTTCCAAGGTAATGTGATCTACTAAAGAACCATATATTCTTCCTAGGCATATTGAACAAGCATTTTTTTATAAAAACCCAGATGCTCATCCTTGGTGGCAAGTCATTCATGTGCAACCTAGAGGTAGGTCATTGTTTGAACAGTTTATTGTTAGAGAGATCGAAGAAAGTCCTCTTGATGATTCAGCATTAGATACAGATACATCAACATCTGAAATAGAAATTAGAATCAATATACGTGATAATGATACTAATCTTTTTGATGAAGAGGATAATTCTCTACATGCTGATTCTACTGATGAGGAAGAGGAATTACCAGAAATAGATATTAATCCATCAATAGATGATGTGATTCATGAGAACATAGATTTAACAATAGAAGAAATAAATGAAATCAATAAGGACAATGAAGATGAGACTATATTGATGTCTTACCAAAATGATGGCAATAATGAAAACATATGAGTAGATTAGATAGTAAATTCTACTCTAGTTATCGATCAATAACTTGAAGCTTCTGAATGGATATCAGATAATAGATTTTTTTATTAACTTGAATAACGATGAATCCTACTAGAGAGATGAAATCATGTTCTTCTAAGTTAGAACATGAAGCTCGGGGGTATGCCTAATTATTTTATATATAGCTTTCTCTTCGAGGAGCAAATTTTTATCATGTATGTATGCATATGTGTGTGTATTCATGTGTATTATATGTATACATATGTTAGTATGTTTATATATGTATTTCATGTATAAGTATGTGTTTGCATGTGTGTGATATATGTATACATGTGTTAAATATGCATATGTGTATATATTCATGTAATATATGCAACTGTTTATAATTGTGTACATGTATATATGTATATGTGTCTATGTGTAAATATGTACATGTAAATATGTATGCATGTATATATATGTTTATGTGTGCATGTAGGCATGTATATGTGATGTGTACATGTATATATGTATATATGTCTATGTGTAAATGTGTACATGTAAATATGTTAGTATGTATATATATATATTTATGTGTGCATTTAGGCATGTATGTGTGATGCATAATATATCTACTCCATTTTATATTTATGTATCCTATCTACGTGATGTGTATATATCTTTATATATATTATGATCCTCATTGATTTGAGTAGCTATATATAGAGGCATAAGGTTGGGAGGAGAGACATCTCTCATATACATACATACATGCATAAACACACATACTCATATCCACACACATATATATATATATATATATATATATATATATATATATATATATATATATATATATATATATATATATATATATATATATATATATATATATATATATATATATATGTGTGTGTGTGTGTATATATACATAAAAGCAGTGCATACCGTGCATTATCGCAACGATGAGCCATAAGTGTCCGCATCTCTTTTAGACACCACTTAAGTGACCATCCTCTCCCAAACTCTGTCTCAAGTGAACTAAGTACGTATTTTTTATCCCTCTCATCATGCTCACTACAAAAAAAAAAAAACATAATGTAAATAAAACATAAGATATTTATTTCAATTTATATGTAAAATTTTTACTTACTTCCACGGTAAGTGGACAAAGCGCAGGTAAGAGTCGCATAGTGCCCGCATCCTTCTCTTGAAGTCCAATCCATTCCCTATGTACACAATGTTCCCCTCTGGCTCTATATCACACTCTAGTCCTAAGGTGCCTATGCATGTCCTCATAGGCAACTCAGCTCTGCTATCACATGCTGGAGGTGGTATAGGTGTCCTGAAAATAGATAGATAAAAATATGTGTTATAATATCATTAAAAAAGTTTATGAAAAAAAAACATACCTATGAGCAGATAGCTCTCTTCCTGCATGTGGAGCCGCAGAAGAGCCCTCGTTTGATCGCTGGGTAAGCATCTGGATCGTATAGTCCAGCTCCTCATCAGACATCTCTGAGTAATCATGCATTATGGCCCCTAGAGTATCAGACGGAACTCTTGCTCTCATAAGACTTTTTATGAGAGTGAGTTTCACCTTTCTCTCTCTATAGGGATCCATAATACCTAACATATAAAACAAAATGGTTAGAAATCAATATATATATACGTGTACATATGTATGTGTGTATGCATTAAGTATGTGTATGTATGCATGTGTGTGTGTATGTATATGCGTGTATGTGTGTGTGTATGTGTGTATGCATATGTATGTGTGTGTATGCATCATTATGTGTGCATGTGTCTATGTGTGTGTGTATATGTGTGTGTGTATGTGTGTGTGTCTATGTGTATGTGTGTGCATCTATGAGTGTGTATGTGTTTATGTGTGTGTATGTGTCTATGTGTCTATGTGTGTGTATGTGTCTATGTGTGTATGTGTATGCATGTATGTATGCATATGTGTGTATGTGTGTGTATGCATTATGTATGCATATGTGTGTGTATGCATTATGTATGTGTATGTATGCATGTATGTATGTATGCATATGCATATGCATTATGTATGTATATATATGCATGTATGTGTATGTGTGAGTATGTCTCTCTATGTGTGTGTATGCATATATGTGTGTTATATGTGTGTATGTGTGTGTGTACATGTGTTTGTATGTGTGTATGCATGTGTATGTGTGTGTATGCATCATTATGTGTGTATGTGTCTATGTGTGTTTGTGTCTGTGTGTGTATATGTGTGTGTGTGTGTCTATGTGTATGTATGTGTGTCTATGAGTGTGTATGTGTGTGTGTATATGTGTGTGTGTATGTGTATGTGTCTATGTGTATGTGTCGCTATGCGTCTATGAGTGTGTATGTGTTTATGTGTGTGTATGTGTCTATGTGTGTGTATGTGTCTATGTGTATGCATGTATGTATGCATATGTGTGTATGCATTATGTATGCATATGTGTGTGTATGCATTATGTATGTGTATGTAAGCATGTGCATTATGTATGCATGTAAGTATGAAGGTATGCATATGCATATGCATTATGTATGCATATGTGTGTATGTGTGTGTATGCATTATGTATGTGTGTGTATGCATTATGTATGTGTATGTAAGCATGTGCATTATGTATGCATGTAAGTATGTATGTATGCATATGCATATGCATTATGTATGTATGTGTATGTCTCTCTATGTGTGTATGCATATATGCATGTGTATGTGTGTGTATATGTGTATGTATGTGTGTATGCATGTGTGTATGCATGTGTAGTATGCATCATTATGTATGTATGTGTGTGTATATGTGTGTGTATGTGTGTGTGTGTATATGTGTGTGTATGTGTGTGTGTGTCTATGTGTATATGTGTGTATCTATGAGTATGTATGTGTTTATGTGTGTGTATGTGTCTATGTGTGTATGTGTCTATGTGTGTGTATGTATCTATGCATGTGCATTATGTATGCATATGTGTGTATGTGTGTGTATGCATTATGTATGCATATGTGTGTGTATGCATTACGTATGTGTATGTAAGCATGTGCATTATGTATGCATGTAAGTATGTATGTATGCATGCATATATGTGTATGTGTGTGTATGTCTCTCTATGTGTCTGTATGCATATATGTGTGTGTATGTGTGTGTATATGTGTCTGTATGTGTGTATGCATCATTATGTGTGTATGTGTGTGTATATGTGTGTGTATGCATGTATGCATCATTATGTGTGTATGTGTGTGTATATGTGTGTGTATGTGTGTGTGTGTCTATGTGTATATGTGTGTATCTATGAGTATGTATGTGTTTATGTGTGTGTATGTGTCTATGTGTGTATGTGTCTATGTATGTATGTGTATGTATCCATGCATGTGCATTATGTATGCATGTAAGTATGTATGTACATTGTATGCATATGCATATGCATTATGTATGCATATGTATGCATGTATGTGTATATGTGTGTATGTCTCTCTATGTGTGTGTGTATGCATATATGTGTGTGTATGTGTGTGTATATGTGTCTGTATGTGTGTATGCATGTGTATGTGTGTGTATGCATGTGTATGTGTGTATGTGTCTATGTGTGTATGTGTGTGTGTATATGTGTGTGTATATGTGTGTATGTGTGTGTGTATCTATGAGTGTGTATGTGTTTATGTGTGTATGTGTCTATGTGTGTGTATGTGTGTATGTGTATGCATGTATGTATGCATATGTATGTGTATGCATGTGTATGTGTGTGTATGCATCATTATGTGTGTATGTTTCTATGTGTGTATGTGTTTGTGTATATGTGTGTGTATGTGTGTGTGTCTATGTGTATGTGTCGCTATGCGTCTATGAGTGTGTATGTGTATGCATGTATGTATGCATAGGTGTGTGTATGTGTGTGTATGCATTATGTATGCATATGTGTGTGTATGCATTATGTATGTGTATGTATGCATGTAAGTATGTATGTATGCATATGCATATGCATTATGTATGCATGTATGTGTATGTGTGTGTATGTCTCTCTATGTGTGTGTGTATGCATATATGTGTGTGTATATGTGTGTCTATGTGTGTATGCATGTGTATGTGTGTGAATGCATCATAATGTGTGTATGTGTCTATGTGTGTGTATGTGTGTGCGCGTCTATGTGTATGTGTGTGTGTCTATGAGTGTGTATGTGTTTATGTGTGTGTATGTGTCTATGTGTGTGTATGTGTCTATGTGTGTATGTGTATGCATGTATGTATGCATATGTGTGTGTATGTGTGTGTATGCATTATGTATGCATATGTGTGTGTATGTGTTTATGTGTGTGTATGTGTTTATGTGTGTATGTGTATGCATATGTGTGTGTATGTGTATGCATGTATGTATGCATATGTGTGTGTATGTGTGTGTATGCATTATGTGTGCATATTGTTGAGATATCAAGCTCAACATGTGATGATCCAGGATGACACGTACCAGTTTTTCGTTTCTCTGACATGTATAGTGGTCACGCCTGTATATGTCAGGGAGACTTTATTGAGCTTTATTAGATTTATCTACCGAGAGTGATGGCACATTTGGTTCTTGCCAGCTCACTCATTCGCGGACATTAGGTTTTTCCTTATGTACTAGTCTTTATATATTGCACTTGTTGTATTCTTGTTTTTAGGTCATTCTTGTACATTCCTTTTATGTAATAGAAGAAGAAGAAGATCATTCTTCCTTGCCTCAATTTGTGTGTGTGCTTCTCCTTGAGAGTGAGAGTGTGTGTGTGGAGCTCTCTTCCTTATCTCCTTCCTCGTGACATGGTATCAGAGCCAGCGTGGCTGTAGAGAGCTCGTGGAGAAGGCGACGGTGAAGACTACATGGCAAGGCATGGAGAAAACGCGATTTCACAAACGGCCTCTTTTTGCTACGAAAATCGCCGCGAAGGTAGAAGACCTCAAAATATTTTCGTTTTGAACCCGCAAGGTGGGGCCCACAGAAAAACCAGGTCAGTTTCAGAAACTGTAACTTGCGTTGTGTTCGGGGACACTCATATATTCCAGATTCAGAATTTCAAGCGATTCCGTGTACTGTTGATACACGAAAACTGTGTTTTTTTGAGATCGAACTATCACGTCATAGTGCGACAGTGTTCAAGCAGAAGTGCTGCTTGTAGTGTGTTGCGGTGTTGTGAATTGTTGTAGAAATGGCAAACGCAGATGGAATGAGTGAGCTTATGAGCGATAAGTTGGACAAGAAAAACTTCCATGCTTAGAGATTCAGAATGACAAATTTCCTGATGGGAAAAGGCTACTGGAAGTACATCGAAGGAGAGAATGAAAATGCTCCGCAGTTACCAGAAAGGAATCGGACTGCAGAACAGTTAAGAGCATATGAGGAATGGAATCAAGGAGCACGAAAGGTAATGTATTGGCTATCTGTTAGCATACAGGATAGCATGATTGGACACATACAGGATGCCAAGACTCCAAAAGAGGCTTGGAACAGTTTGGTCACTTTGTACGAGACCAATACAAAGGCACAAAAATTGCAACTCAAGAACGAGCTGCATACATTGGAGAAAAAGAGCATGTCGGTAAGTGACTACACTCTAAAAATCAAAAGCATATGTGAGTCACTTGCATCTATTGGCGTGAATGTAGATGATGATGATAAGGTGGAAGTGTGCCTTCGTGGTTTAGGAGCTGCATATAAGCAGTTCAGAACTTCTATACAGACCAGGGAAAATATTCCGAATTTTGCTGATTTGGTATCTATGCTGATTATTGAAGAAAAGAATCTTGGTGAGGATTCAAACTCCCAAGGAAAACCCAGTTCTGAGCATGTATTCTACTCTGGCAGAGGAAGAGGCAGAGGTAGAGGTTTTGGAAGTGGAAGAGGAAACAATAACCAAGACCAAGGTCAACAACATAATCATGCAGGAGGAAGAGGACAGTTTCGAGGCAGGGGGAGCCAAAGAGGTCGTAGAAATTTCCAAAGAAATGATCCAAGTAATGATAGTAAAGGATGCTGGAGTTGTGGTAAACCTGGACATTTTGAACGTGACTGCAGGTTAAAGAATCAAAATAATAGAAGGCAGCAAAACAACTATGCATCCACAAGTGCAGATGATTCTGAGAAGCTGTTTATGGTTCAACATCACATGATGAATACGATGTCTTTTGGTGTTTCAAATTCGAATGATAATGTCTGGTATGTTGATTCAGGTGCTTCAAATCACATGACCAGTCATGCGGAATGGTTTAGTAGTTTGCAGAAAATGCCAGTTCCTGGATATGTTGAAACAGGTGATGATACATCACATCCTATTGAGCATACAAGAAACATAGCATTGTCTATGGAGGACGGAAAGGTAAAACATCTTGCTGATGTGCTGCATGTTCCAAATATAACGAAGAATCTGGTTTCTGTTGGACAAATGGTTGACCAGGGACTACAAGTCAAGTTCAATGCTGATGGATTATATGTAGAAGAGTACAAGCAGGATGGACGATTGGTTGCCAAAGGAAACAAAGTGGGTAGGATGTTCACCTTAAATGTGAAGATTCCTGAAATGAATGCAGCCATGTTTGCAAAAGGTGCATGAGTTATTGCAGATATAGAGATATGGCACAAACGGATTGGACATGCAAACTTGCAAAGGCTGAAACTAATGCAGTCAAAGGAGATTGTCCATGGACTACCAAATTTCAAAGTTGCAGAAATGCAAAAGGTATGTGCAGCATGTCAATTTGGTAAACAATCAAGAGCACCATTTCCACATGACAAGCATGTTAGTGAGAATGTACTAGAAGAATTACATACAGATGTTTGGGGTCCAGCAAAGACCACATCTATGGGCGGTTGCAGGTTTTATGTTACTTTCATTAATGACCATACACGCAAAGTATGGGTATATTTCATGAAAGAGAAGAGCGAGGTGTTTACTTACTTCCAGAATTTTAAAGTTATGGTGGAAAAGCAGACAGGGAAGTACATTCAAACATTAAGATCTGATGGAGGAGGTGAATACATGTCAAATGAGTTCAGCATTTTTCTAAAAAATCATGGAATTCGGCGTCAGTTTTCATGCAGGTACACACCACAACAGAATGGTGTTGCTGAACGCAAAAATAGACATATTGCAGAAATAGCAAGAGCCTTGATGGCTGAGAAGAATATGCCTCATTGTTATTGGGCAGAAGCTGTGCATACTGCTGTATACATCATGAACAGAACTCCAACTACTGCTGTACATCAAGTTACACCTGAAGAGAAGTTTACAAGTAAAAAGCCAAACTTATCACATCTGAAAGTTTTTGGCTGTATTGCATATGTACATGTTCCAGATGAGTTAAGGACGAAGCTTGATCCGAAAGCAGAAAAATGTGTCTTCATTGGATATTCCCTTGAGCAAAAGGGGTACAAATGTTATAATCCACTCACACGACAGGTGAAGGTGAGCAGAGATGTGGTATTGATGAAATGTCAAGCTTCTATGCAGATGCCAAAGAAGGACTGAATCTTGAACCAAATGACAAAGAAAATGCTGAAAAATCTAGTGCAGAATCTCAAGTTTTGAGTGGACCGGATGCATCACCAACCAATAGTTCCAACTCAAATCCATGGAGTGGAAGATTGTGTGGAAATTTTAGTCCAGAAAATTCATCAAATACATCCAAGAAAGGCAAAGAAAAACTTTCTGCTGGTAGTAAAACAGGTGCAAGTTTTGAAGATGTTGATGGAGATTCAAGCGGTTCAGAAAAGAGTCTTGATGAGGAACTTGGATTGCCCTCTGTGAAGACTCCAGGAGTAAGAAGAGCACATGCAGATGATACAAGAAGAAGTGACCCAGGACCAAGAAGATCTGGGAGGATGCGTAATTCAGTGCAACGATTGACATATGATAGTTACATGGCTCGCCATTGTGCTTACATGACAAAGGTAATACAAGATGCTGAACCTTCTTGTTTTGAAGATGCAATTGGTAATGCAGATTGGGAAAAAGCTATGGATGAGGAGATGGCCGCACTTTATGGAAATGATACATGGAAGCTGGTTCCATTGCCGCAAGGAAAGAAATCCATAGGTTGCAAATGGGTTTACAAGGTAAAGCATAATGCTGATGGTAGCATAAGCAGGTATAAAGCTTTACCTTGTAAACCAGGACACTTGTCTACTGTCAGAACACTTGTAAACCAGGACACATGTCTACTGTCAGAACACTTGTTGCATTAGCTACAACAAAAGGATGGACTTTGCATCAGATGGATGTGAAGAATGCTTTCCTACATGGTGAGTTACAGGAAGAAGTATATATGGACCAGCCACAAGGATATGAAGATTCAAAGTATCCAGAATATGTTTGCAGGTTGCAAAAGGCTTTGTATGGGCTGAAGCAAGCCCCTTGTGCATGGCATGCAAGGATTGCTGATTACTTAACCAGCATTGGGTTCTCTATGTGTGATGCAGATCACTCACTATATGCAAGGAAGGCTGATGATGGCATCACTATTGTGGCTATTTATGTTGAAGACCTGATTGTAGGTGGTGATAATGAAGAAAGCATCAAAGAGGTAAAGAAACTTCTTATGCAGGAATTCGACATGAAAGATCTTGGTGTGCTGCGCTATTTCTTGGGCATTGAGTTTATACATACAGAAACAGGTATATGGATGTCGCAAAGGCAATATGCCTTGAATATGCTACAAAAGTATGGTATGGATGATTGTAAGCCAATTTCTATGCCATTAGATCAGAATTTGAAATTGGATACTACATCAGGTGAAACATTGGAAAATGCTACTATGTACAAGAAAATTATGGGAAGTCTTATATATCTCACAATTACAAGGCCTGATCTAAGTTATACTGTTGGGCTTGAAAGTCAGTTTATGCAGGTTCCCAGGAAGCCACATTTGGATGCTCTGAGATGCACTTTAGGTTATGTGAGTGCCACTTTGGATTATGCATTGTTTTATGAAGCTGGTGTAGATTTGCAGGTTCATGGATACACCGATGCAGATTGAGCTGGTAGTACTTCAGATAGAAGATCTACTAGTGGCTTTCTTTTCTCACTTGGAGGTGCAGCTATTACATGAAGCAGTAAGAAGCAACCCACTGTTGCTTTATCGAGTACAGAGGCTGAGTATAGAGGTGCTGCAATGGCAGCATGTGAGGCATCATGGCTGGAGATGTTACTTGCAGATTTAGGTGTGGAAGTGCAAAAGCCTATCACTATCTATTGTGATAATCTTAGCAGCATACAGTTAGCACGGAACCCTGTTTTCCATGCTAGAACAAAGCATATCGAGGTACATTATCACTTCATCAGAGAGAAGGTATTAGCAGGTGATATTGATCTTGTTTATGTGAGAACAGATGAGCAAGTTGCTGATATTTTCACCAAAGCACTTGGAGCTGAGAAGTTGAAGAAGTTTCGGAAGATGCTTGGATTACAGGATATGGCGTTGAGCTTGAGGGGGAGTGTTGAGATATCAAGCTCAACATGTGATGATCCAGGATGACACGTACCAGTTTTTCGTTTCTCTGACATGTATAGTGGTCAGCCGGTATATGTCAGGGATACTTTATTGAGATTTATTAGATTTATCTATCGAGAGTGATGGCACATTTGGTTCTTGCCAGCTCACTCATTCGCGGACATTAGGTTTTTCCTTATGTACTGGTCTTTATATATTGCACTTGTTGTATTCTTGTTTTTAGGTCATTCTTGTACATTCCTTTTATGTAATAGAAGAAGAAGAAGATCATTCTTCCTTGCCTCAATCTGTGTGTGTGCTTCTCCTTGAGAGTGAGAGTGTGTGTGTGAGCTCTCTTCCTTATCTCCTTCCTCGTGACACATATGTGTGTGTATGTGTGTGTATGTGTTTATGTGTGTGTATGTGTGTATGTGTGTGTATGTGTATGCATATGTGCGTGTATGTGTATTATGCATGTATGTATGCATATGTGTGTATGTGTGTGTATGTGTTTATGTGTGTGTATGTGTCTATGTGTGTGTATGTGTCTATGTGTGCATATGTGTGTGTATGCATGTAAGAATGTATGTATGTACTCATATGCATATGCATTATGTATGCATATGTGTGTGTATGCATGTAAGTATGTATGGATGTACGCATATGCATATGCATTATGTATGCATGTATGTGTATGTGTGTGCATGTCTCTCTATGTGTGTGTGTATGCATATATGTGTGTGTATGTGTGTATATGTGTGTGTATGTGTGTGTATGTGTGTGTGTATGTGTGTATGTGTGTATGTGTGTGTATATGTATGTGTATATGTGTGTGCATGTGTATGCATTATGTGTGCATGTGTGTATGCAACATTATTTGTGTATGTGTGTGTATGTGTGTGTATTTGTGTGTATGTGTGTGTGTGTGTCTATGTGTATGTGTGTGTGTCTATGTGTGTATATGCGTGTGTGTATGCATATGTATGTGTGTGTGTGTGCGCATACCTTGCAAGTAGATGCGTCTCTCTCTCTCTCTCTATCTCTCTATCTCTCTCTCTCTCTCGCGTGCTCTCTCTCTCTCTTAGTCTCTTCATAAAAATAAAATAATTATATAAAATTTAATAATACTCACAAAGGCATCCGGATGATCTCGCATATACTCGCTCAAATGCCGATATCCAAAATGTGTAGCATACTTGATCTCATGTTTCGTAGGATATCGGCCATAATCCTTTCGCTGCATTGAAACAAATAAAAAAGATTAGTTGCTTGCATTTTTACTAAAATAAAAAATATACTCACAATAACACATATACTTACAAATGTAGCTACAAAACCATTATGACCCATTTGGCCTAGGTGTGATGTGTGGCCCGACTCCACTCTCTTCTTTGCAACAGCCTGTTTATTTAAGAAAAAAGAAATACATAAATTAAATGTAAAAAATTACTAAAATATATGGAAATTATAAATATACACTATTAATTTGTGTACCTTTTGCTGAGGAAATGACTCCTGAAGATGTAGATGTCTAGGAAAAAACTGCCACGTCTCAGGTGATATGTTAGGTCACCTCTTATTTTTTTCTACCATACAATATCTCCTGTTAATTTAATCTCAAACAGAAAAAAAAATCAGAATACATACACATATATACACACACATACACATACACATACACATACCCACATATTCACATACCCACATACACATATACATGGAAACATATACGCATACATATATGTATACATATACACATATACATACATATAACATAAACACACATATACATATCCACATATATACGTACACACACATGCATGCATATACATTCATTCATACAAAATACATGCATTCATCCCATAATAATGTGTATTTGTGTATATGTGAATATGTGTGTATGTGCAAATGTGTATATGTGAATATGTGTGTATGCGTAAATATGTATATGTGAATTTTTTATGTATGTAAATAATTAGATTATTAATATCAAATACCATTATTTGTAGATTCTGATAAATCAGATGGAACTCCACCACCGTCTCCTCATCGTGCAACGACTATATATTGTAAGTATATCAAACATTTAATTTTAAATATATTTCATGGATACATAACTTATATATTTTTTTGTTTCTTATTATAATCAGATTCTGATAAATCAGAGGGTACTCCACCACCTCCTACCCATGCAACGACTTCACATGTGTCCTCCGATAGGAATTATGATGAATTTTACCATCAAGAGCATATTATATGTTGGTGTAACTCTTGTTATGGCACGTATCGAAGACCACGATTGGAATGTATTGAAAATGAGGTAGAGTATGGTACGTTTGGGCATGCACCATCACCTGGTCAACGTGATAATGCTTGGGTATGTATTAATCAATGTCATTATTTTATTTAAAAATCATATACAAAATCAAATTACTGTTGATATATAGGAATACTTGCTCGATGATGATGATGATGATAATAATTTTTCTCATAATGTTAATATACCTCGTACACGTCATGGACTTGCTGTTCATCAGTTACAAGCAGAGGTTTCTAGAAATCCTCTACCTCCTGGTTTAGAGACGGAAATGAGTGGAGATTATCCATTGCCAGCTCGTGATCGTTCTTTAGTACAAACATATGATAGAAGAAGATATGGAGGATGGAATAGAGGACCACTTCCTTTCGATGGAGAGGTTTTCAACTTTTGGGGTAATCGCTATATGATTGCTCCATCCACTATTACTAATGCTGGTCGTGGTCTCTTTATTGTAGAGGATTTGTATGTGCCTCCGAACTCTGAAGTCACTCTTATGTCATTTTGTGGTCCTATATATGGATGGGGAGATTGGCATCGACTTTCACGTTATGTTCAATGCATGAGTACTTATGGAATATGCTTGAACGCAGCATCCTTTACTAGTAGAAGGATTTTACATGCAGAAAATGAAAGATTATATATTGATGGAAGACCTTATACACATGGAAATATAGAAGGTTTAATAAATAATAGTCGAGGGTTACATAATAGTTCAAGGACTAATTGCACATTTGAGGAGCGTGAAAATAGTCATGAATCACCATACATGAGTAGAGATGTATCAAGATACATAGTTGTCAATGCTATTACTATATTACATGCCGGTGATGAACTATTAGTGAATTATGGATGGCGTAGACCTCCAAGAGCACCTTTTAGCTAGAGAGAATAAAAATTTCCTATCCATATTTAATAACTTATATACTTAATTTTATATTTAAAGTTTACTTTTTATTCATTTATGGAATACTAATGAATTTTATTTATATGTGTAGATTCCAACGTATGATGTCGATGATATTCCTCCACACCATTCACAATTGCAAGTAAGACCTCATTTATCAGAAGCTTCTATGAGGAGGCTATGCAAAAGTAATCCTGTGGAATATGCAAGGTTGAAAGATCTATATTCAAAAGATGATAAAGTACAAGATTTGTGTGACAATGATGAAGATGATGGCATGGAAGATTTTATTGAGGATTGGTATCAAAATGACAGTGAGAGCATTGATATTTCTAAAAATGAGAAATATCTCCGAGAGGAATGTCTAAAGCATGTATATGAAGGAAGTCGTTTGACACGACTAAGTGCGAGCTTACTTATTCTCAATCTTCAAAATCGTTTTGGATGGAGTAATGTATCTGTTTCGACACTATTAAGGTATAATTTTCAATTTTCTATCTATTTATATATATATGCATAAATAAATAAATAAATAAGTAAATAAGTAAATAAATAAATAAATAAATAAATAAATAAATAAATAAATAAGTAAATAAGTAAATAAATAAATAAATAAATAAATAAATAAATAAATAAATAAATAAATAAATAAATAAATAAATAAATAAATAAATAAATAAATAAATAAATAAATATATATATATATATATATATATATATATATATATATATATATATATATATATATATATATATATATATATATATATATATATATATATATAAATACATGCATATATAAACATACACATAATATACATGAATGCATACACACATATAAACATACACACACATATAAACATACACACACATATTAACATACACACACATATACACACATACACGTGTTATGAGAGTAGGGTCAAATTATACATACCTATATCGATTGAAGATGTTTTGTCCATCTAGCCTTTAGAATTGTACACCCAACCTGGTATTAAGTCACATGTAAAATGGGAGGAGCAAATTTATCTTGAAGATTTTGAAGGATGGAGAAATAATTTTAAAGGATGGGCGAACAAAAAGCATCCATTCAATGCAGGTTTTTATTCTTACTTTAGATAAGGTAAGAACAAGAACTTGAATTGAATGGACACTTTTTGTCCACCCATCTTTTAAAACTATTAATGCATCTTTCAAAATATTCACGAAAAATTTGCTCCTCCCATTTTACATATGACTTAATACCTTCCTTGGTAAGGGCTATTTAATATCTGTAAACAGCTTAGCAAAACATGTAATAGATTGACTATAAAATGGGAAACTGCCAGACGATTCAATGGTCTAGATATGAAAATATGCAAACCACAATATACAAAAAACAATTAAAAACGAAATCAAATATACACAGCTACACATGCATACATACATATACATACATATATACACATTCATACATACACATAGATGTATACACACATACATATACATATATGCATACATATACGCATACATATATATACATACATATACACCTATAAAACACATATACACACACACACACACACACACACACACACACATATATATATATACACACACACACACACACACACACATACACATCTGTATACGCATGCACATGCTTCTTAACATCCACATACACATACACATAAGCATACACATATATAAAATTATATGCATATATGTATGTATACTTATTTATTTACTTTTTTTAATATATCTTTTTTTGATGAAATTACAGGTTATTATCTGAAAAGTTTTTACCAAGACAGAATATTCTTCCTACCTCACATGATGAAATGAAGAAGATAATCAGCAATCTTGGTATAGATTGTCAATGTATACATGCATGTCCTAACGATTGTATTTTATATAGAGGTGAATATGCAGACTCTTTGACATGTCCCGAATGTCAATCTCCTCGATATAAGGGCGAAGAAGGTAAAATCACGAAAAAGGTATTGAGACATTTTCCATTGGCTCCATGGATTAGACATGTTTCAAAGCCCCGAATTATCAAAGCTTTTGACTTGCAGACATGATCATAAAAGTATTGATGGAATAATCAGAATTCCTCATGATACTATTGCTTTTCAGCATATTGGTTCTACATGGCTTGAATTTGCACAAAATCCACAGAATCTAAAGTTAGGAGTTGCATTAGATGGGGTTAATCCATTCTCCATGAAATCCAATAAATGGTCAACATGGCCAGTGGTAGTCATAAACTACAATCTTCCGCCATATCTTAGCATTAAAAAGGAACATTTAATGCTTTCACTTTTAAAACCCAGGCAAAAGACAAGTTAAAGATATGAATATATATCTTGCTCCTCTCATTGACGATCCCCAAGAGTTATGGAGAGGTATTAATGTCATTGATGTATCGAAAAGCATCAATGAAAGACATATTATGGTTCCTGGTATTGTGGCTTGGACTATTCATGATTTTCCAAGATATGGTGTTTGTTCAGGTATTGATGTAATTTTTTAATTCAATATGCATGTAAATAAATATGATTTAATCTAATTATATTTTTATCATTTTCATGATGCAGGAATATCTACTAAGGGTTATAAAGCTTGTCCATATTGTGGTGATTGGTTGAGATCAATCTATAGTAAGAATGTCAACAAAAATATTTATCTTCGACATCGACGATTCTTGCCTGATGATCATCCATTAAGATCTAAAAGAGAAGCGATACATTTTAATGGAAAGCTTGAAACATGTCAGTGTCCAAAACCTATGACGCCTATGGATTGGTATAAAAAATGGACAGATGGACCTCTGATAGATCCAGAAGCAGAAATCTTCAGTGATGATTCAGATTATGAGTATGTGAAGAGAGGTAAAGGAAAATTGGCACTCGCAGAGAACATATCAATATGGTATTCTTTGGAGTATTGGAAAGAGTTAGAAGTATGTCATCTTCTTGATCCTATGCATATATTCAAAAATATTGGTTATTCACTATGGCAGCATCTTCTTGGATTAAACGATACCATAGCATCAAGGAATGATTTGAAAGATAAAAAATCAAAACCAAAGTTATGGCCAGTTTTTGATAGACATCGACAAGAAACGACTTATGCACCTGCTCCTTGGGTACTTACAACAAAAGAGATACAGACTATCAATAATAGAATTCAATTGATTAAGACTCCTACAGGATATGGAGCATCTTTTCAAAAACATGTTTACTATGGATGATAAGAGCTTATCTGGGTTAAAGACCCATGACTGGCATAACTTTTTGAAACATATTTTACCTTTGGTTATCGATGGATGTACAACAAAAGGAGTATGAGATGTGATCTATTGTCTTGGATCACTTATAAGGTGATTTTGATACTTTTATATTTAATATGTATGAATATTGGATATCTTTTATTTTTTAATTAACTTCTTTATAATTGTTTTTATGATGCATAGGTGGATTACATCCAAAGAGATTGACAAAAACTCGATCCCGCAAAAAAAATGTGAATGCAAAGAGCTACTATGTTTGATGGAGAAAGAACTTCCTACTTCATTTTTTGATATTTAGGTTCATTTATTAGTCCATCTTGTAGATGAAATAGAGATTGCAGGTGTTGTCAACACTCGATGGATGTTTTGGGTCGAACGATTTATGGGAATATTAAAAGGTTATGTGCGACAAAGAGCGAAACCAGAAGGATCCATGGCAAAGGGTTGGATGCTTGAAGAGTGCATGTATTATGTTAGTGAGTACCTTGAAAGAGTTCACGAAGAAGCTCCACGTGCATGGACAAACGAGTCTTCTTCAAAAATAACAGATGAGGTATTATCAGGTAAGGGAGTTCCATTCTTATTTACAATTCAAGAAAAGAATGATGTTTCTACTTTTGTAGCATATAATAACGAATGCATGGAAGCATTCCTTAGCGAGTACAAATAGGAACTTCAAAATCTCCGAAGTAAAAGGCGAAGAAAAAAAAGATATAGACGTAATATCGATAATAATTAGATTACAGATATATCTTCTTTCACGGTTTGGCTATATAGTCGTTTGCAACGCACCAACGCAAATAATGAAGAAATCTCAGATGAGCAGAGAGAGTTAATGATAGGTTGTGAACGAAAGGTAATTTTATTTTAATAATATTTTATTTTTTTCATATATGTATATTAGTTGCTATTTACTAATTGAATTTCTTTTGCAGGCTTGAATGTTCACTAATATGTGGGCTTTTGGACAACATATTAGAATCAAAGCCATTGATTCTTTAGGTAAAACAGAGGATTCTAGTATTATTGCTTCTTTCAAGCAACTATCATGTGCTAGCTCAAAAGACACAAACCTTATAGATGGTGAACTTGGTTACGAAGGAACTATTGTTGGTATCTACAAAATTTCATTTCATACATTCAAACAGGTAAAAAAAAGTTTATATTTTTTATGATAGAGTTAGTTATTTTTTTAAGCACCTAATAATGGGTTTTTGTTTTTATATATTTTGATAGGTCATTTTGGAAGTTGACTGGTTTCGAGCCGAGTAAAGGTAGTAATTCCACATTAAGAAAGGAATTATTTGGGTTTTAGGCAATTGATTCTTCCAAGGTAATGCGATCTACTAAAGAACCATATATTCTTCTTAGGCATATTGAACAAGCATTTTTTTTTATAAAAACCCAGATGCTCACCCTTGGTGGCAAGTCATTCATGTGCAACCTAGAGGTAGGTCATTGTTTGAACAGTTTATTGTTAGAGAGATCGAAGAAAGTCCTCTTGATGATTCAACATCAGATACTGATACATCAACATCTGAAAGAGAAATTAGAATCATTATACGTGATAATGATACTAATATTTTTTATGGAGAGGATAATTCTCTACATGCTGATTCTACTGATGAGGAAGAGGAATTACCAAAAATAGATATTAGTCCATCAATAGATGATGTGACTCATGAGAACACAAATTAAACAATAGAAGAAGTAAATGAAATCAATAAGGATAATGAAGATGAGACTATATTGATGTCTTACCAAAATGATGGCAATAATGAAAACATATGAGCAGATTAGATAGTAAATTCTATTCTAGTTATCGATCAATAACTTGAAGCTTCTGAATGGATATCAGATAATAGATTTTGTATTAACTTGAATAACTATGAATCCTACTAGAGAGATGAAATCATGTTCTTTTAAGTTAGAACATGAAGCTCGGGAGTATGCCTAATTAGTATGTATATATATATATATTTCATGTATATGTATGTGTGTGCATGTGTGTGATATATGTATACATGTGTTAGTATGCATATGTGTATATATGCATATGCATTTATGTAAAATATTCATGTATTCATGTAATATATGCAAGTGTTTATAATTGTGTACATGTATATATGTATATGTGTCTATGTGTAAATGTGTACATGTAAATATGTATGCATGTATATATATATATTTATGTGTGCATGTAGGCATGTATATGTGATGTGTACATGTATATATGTATATGTGTCTATGTGTAAATGTGTGTGTGTGTATATATATATATATGTGTGTGTGTGTATGCGTATATATATATATATATATATATATATATATATATATATATATATATATATATATATATATATATATATATATATATATATATATATATATATATATTTAAGTGTGCATTTAGGCATGTATGTGTGATGCATAATATATCTACTCCATTTTATATTTATGTATGTGTATCTACATGATGTGTATATATCTTTATATATATTATGATCCTCATTGATTCGAGTAGCTATATAAAGAGGCATAAGGTTGGGAGGAGAGACATCTCTCTAGTAGGACGTCGGAGGAATAGATGCAATGTGTACATATACTTCAATCATATGGCTAAAAGGTTGAATTAGAGTTTTTAAATTAGGGGTTTTAAAACCCTAATATCGAAATTAGTGTTTTCAAATTAGGATTTATTTATTTATATATTTATGCGTATGCATGTGTTGTGTATGTATGTGTATCTATATGTGCATATGCATGTGTTGTGTGTGTGTGTGTATATATATGCATGTGTATATGTATATATGCATGTGTATATGTATATATGCATGTAAATATGATTATATGAGTCTATGTGTGTGTACATATGATTATGCATGTGTATGTGTATGTGTATGTGAGTATGTGTATGTGTATGTGAGTATGTGTATGTGTCTATGTGTATTCATTATATGTGTGTAACTGCATGCATGTGCATGTGTGTGTAAAAATGTGCATGTATGTGTGTGTATGTATAAATGTGCATGTATGTGTATATGTGTGTAAATGTGCATGTATGATGTATATGTGTGTGTATGCGTGTATTTGTACCTCTAGACTCACTCTTTTCTCTCTGTCTCTCTCTCATATACATACATACATACATAAACACACATACTCATATCCACATATATATACATAAAAGAAATGCGTACCATGCATTATCGCGACGATGAGCCATAAGTGTCTGCATCTCTTTTAGACACCACTTATGCGACCATCCTGTCCCAAACTCTGTCTCAAGTGAACTAAGTACTTATTTTTTATCCCTCTCATCATGCTCACTACAAAAATAAAAAAAACATGTAAATAAAACATAAGATATTTATTTCAATTTATATGTAAAATTTATACTTACTTCCACGATAAGTGTCAAGGGAGCAGTAGATTGTGCTCTCTGACTACAGTAGACAAGATTTAGAAAATACACTTCTGATTACAAGAACA
Organism: Ceratopteris richardii; assembly: GCA_020310875.1. Taxonomy (NCBI): domain Eukaryota; kingdom Viridiplantae; phylum Streptophyta; class Polypodiopsida; order Polypodiales; family Pteridaceae; genus Ceratopteris; species Ceratopteris richardii. The sequence goes on from CM035429.1 coordinate 104,128,746, forward strand.
CCCACGAAGGGAAAATGATACAAGAATATATGACTGATACAAGACGTCCCACAACCCGGGACCGATAGGTATGAATAACTCGACTAGAGATGATAGAGGAGATCCCACAACCTGGGATCGTAAGTATGAAACAAGATATCTAGATTACAAGAATTCCCTTCAAGAATATGAACTAGATACAAGAAATAACTAGAAAGGATCTTGTACTATGCGATTACAATAGGACAAGAAAGGATGTCCACGATACAAGACTAGACGAAACTAGAGCAAGAGACAAGACTAGAACTTAAACTAGAACTTGAAAGTACTTGCTTGGTGATCTGACCCCTTGAGCTCCCAAGACTAGCATCCACAAGACTGATTATGAATGTGGCCAACCCCTCTTTTATAGGTTTTGAAGGGCGGTTACTATTTGATGATGTCATCGATGACATCATCAATTAGAAACAAGACCTTCGAGTGTCAGAATTCAACAAATAGGCAGTCGATCTTAGGGTTTTGGCACATTCTGGATGCAATGGTGCATTAGTTTCTCCAAAATCTTAACCAAAGATGAGATATAGGAAATTGACATGGAATCTAAGATTTAAGATGGTTTTCTTTGTGTCCATGACATCACCTCCCCCTCAAGCGACGAGTTCCACGAGGAGCGACCATGTTCTGTAGCTTGGGTTTCATTGGATTCTTCCTATGGAACTCATGAACCTTGAATTTTTCTTTAAGAATATTTTCTGTAAGTTGCCAAGTATGATCAATGATGTCATACACTTTCCAATGAGTCATGCATTCCAATCTTCCTTGAGAGATCCTTGAATCTAATACATGCACGACCTTGAATTCTTCATAATCTTGAACCTTGATAGATGGTGAAGGACTGGGTGTCTCTTGAGCTCCTTTGGATTCTTTATGCAATAGATCTTTTGAGCTTCTAATGGAATGTTGTGCTGTTTCCAAGATCTTTGATGGAGAGTGTTCAATAAGTACACCTCCTTGATTAAATATGAACTCCTTGTCCTTTATCTTCTTATTATCTTCATAATGTGTATGCTCCATATCAATTGTAATGACGTCTTGGGCTTCAAAGATTCTTGACTCGGATTCTTGAGGAACATTGTCTTGATTATTCAACACTTCTAGCTCTTCGGCTTCGCTTTCTTTGAACAATTGATTCTCACATTGAACTGCCTGATTGATAACATCCTCCAAGGTACTTGCTTGAGGCATGGATAGCAAGAGATATTTGATTTTAGGATTGCTTCGAAACTGATTAACCATGTAGTCTTCTTGATGTGTAGTTCCATGAAACAACATCTTGATATTCAAGGCATAGCTTGAAACTGATAGATCATCTTGTCGTAGCAATCTTTTCATCTCTTTGTTGATATATTTAGGTAGTGATGTGTGTGAACACACTAGGACCATCGGGGCACTTTTTTCCCTCTTTAGGAGGTTTTTTTCCCCCGGCTTGTATATACGCCTATTTCCCTAATGGGCTACTTATCTTTGTACATTTTCTAGTAATACATTCAGAATTGTGTGTTTGTGCTCCAAGCTTCTTCTTCTTCCTTGTGTTGTTCGCATGCTTCCGAAGACGTCTAACTCCAACAATTGGTATCAGAGCAGGTCGTCGCTTCATCTAGGGCGCCGTCGACACTCCTCCGTTTGCAGTCTCAGATTCGCACGAAATTTGGTGAGCATACTCAGGGTGTTTCAGAGATCAAAACCGCTTCGCTCTGTGGTGCCAAAATCGTGATCTGAGCTCGTTTTGGCCTTCGAACGCACTATCACAGTGCTTGTGCAGGCTATTTTGTCTTTTTGTGCCAAAGGTATATACCAATTTCTATTCGCCAGTTTAAGCATCTCGAAGTCTACTACAGGTCTAGCAGAACTCGTCTCGGCAGTTCTGTTCAACTTTTTGAGATACAGTCATATTTTTGCATCAAGGTATTTTAGTCACCGACCATGGCTGAAAGCAGTGATGTATTCCGTATGTTGGCTGTTGAGGATAAGTTGGATGGTACCAACCACCCATTATGGGCTTATATGATGCGACATGTATTGGTTGCAAAAGGATTGTGGAACATTGTGCAGGGTGTTGAAAGACGTCCTGTTATACCTCTGACTATAGGTACTGTAAATACAGGTGCTGGAGCTGATGAAGATGGTGTCAAAGATGATATTCCGTAGATTCCTCTTCGTGCTACTGTTTCTGTTGCACCTACTGCAGAGCAGATTTGCTGGGATGTCAGAGATGCCCAGACATATGCATTAATAGCTTTGTCTGTCAAACGTGCCATTATTCCTCACATTCGCTCTTGTAGAATAGCTAAGGATGCTTGGGATACACTTACCACATTGTACCAGGCTAGGAATGAGGCTCGTGTTGCTTACCTCCGAAAACAGTTGGAGAGTGAGCACATGAATGAAGGTGATTCTATGGACAGTTTCCTAACGAAGATCAAAGACTTGAAGGAACATTTGATTTCTGCTGATGAGGTTATACTAGATAGCTCACTTGTGCAGACCGTTCTGAATGGTCTTCCTGATTCATATCAGAGTTTTGCTTCTACTCTTCGGTTGATGATGAAAGGCAATCCAAATGCCTTATCATTTGAGGAGTTAGTCTTTGTTATGTTGCAGGAAGATCAATCCATGCAAAACGGGTCCATTATGTGAGTTGCAGATCAAGCTTTCTTGGCTAGTCAGAAGGGCAAAGGAAAATGGAGCTCTTTAACTAGTAAGCAGAAATCTGCTAATTCTGCATATTCAAAGAAGGAAGATAAAGATGAGAAGAAATCAGAAAAGCAAAAATTGTTTTGTAAGTATTGTAAAGGGAATGATCATATCATAAAGAACTGTCCAAAATTGGCTGCTAAAGAGGCAAAGAAGAAAGAGGCTGGAATGGTTGTTGGAGAGGCCTCTACACCAAAAACAGAGTCTGCAAATCTTGTGCAGGAAGAAGAATGGGCGTTTACTACCGTCTGCAGTTTTGACCCATCTTCTCATGAGGAGTGCATGACTGCAGTAGACTCAGATGTTTGGTATTTTGATAGTGGGGCGACCAAACATATTACCTCGCAGCGTAGTTTCTTCTCTTCACTCGAGCCTGCCCCTACAGGGAATACTGTTACATGCGCCAACAACTCCTCTTATCCTGTTATGGGAGTTGGTAAGATCATTTTGACTACTGTTGATGGTGGTTCTTTCACTTGGTCAGATGCTTGATTTATGCCAGGGATCAAAAAGAACCTATTATCGGTTTTTGCATTAGCCAAGATTGGCTTGGTTGTGAAATTTGTTGATGACAGGTGTACAGTTCATGATCTGTCAAATGGTGATGTGATTATTGCTTCTGGCATTTTATGTCGTGGGATGTATAAGCTCATAGACTATGAAAGATCTGAAAATGATTTGGCATGTGCAGTAAATGATTCTCAGGCTATGTCAAATGCAAAGCTTTGGCATGCACACTTTGGTCATCTGAATTTTGCTAGTTTGCTACGCCTGCAGAAATCTGAAAATGGTGTCTTCTTTGCCCAAACTTGAGGCACCTGGAAAACATGTTTGTGAAGGCTATATTTTGGGGAAAATGCAGCGTTCCTCCTTTCCAAAAGATGGTTCAGTTCGGGCTACACAAAAATTGCAGCTTGTACATAGTGATGTCTGTGGTCCTATGCAGACACCCTCTTTTGGAAATTACCTTTACTTCGTGACTTTCATTGATGATTTTTCCAAGCATGCATGGGTATATCCACTCAAAGCAAAGTCCGAAGTGTTCATGTGCTTCAAACAATTTTTGGTTTTGGCTGAAAATCTGTCAGCATGTAAAATGGGCACCCTCCGTTTTGATCGAGGGGGGGAATATATGTCTTCTGATTTTAATGCATTTCTGGCTGAACGTGGGATAAAACACCAGTGTACAGTGCCGTATACACCTCAACAGAATGGAGTTGCTCAACAAAAGAACAGGTCTCTCATGGAGATGGCGAGGTGTATGGTCAAGAGTCAGGATTTACCTCATAGTTTCTGGCTTGAGGCTGTCATGTGTGCAACATATGTACTGAACAGGTGTCCCACTAAAGCGCTATAGTCTATCACTCCATATGAGGCTTGGCATGACCGCAAGCCATCTGTTGCTCATCTGTGTGTTTTTGGTTGTTTGGCATATGCACTAGTGCCTGAACAACATCGCAGAAAATTGGATGATAAGGCAGTAAAATGTATTTTTATTGGGTATAGTTCTGAAAGTAAAGGCTATCGTCTATATCATCCATAGGCTAAACGCATTCTGGTTAGCCGTGATGTTGTCTTTGTGGAAGATGCTATTCAGCCATTGCTTTCATGTACTAAGGAGACATCTGTTAGCTCCAAAGACATGTATGATACTTTGATGCCTCTTTTTACAGGTGGACAGTCTAGTGCTGGTCCTAATGAGGCAACTTCTCAGCCTTTGCAGGTTTTATATGATGATGCAGATCATTCCATTTCTGATGCAGATTTACATGATGCACTTGTTGATGAGAAAGCTGATATTGAGCAGGCAAAAAATATGCCAAAATGGTTGGTGCAGAATTTGCGTGACAGCAAATTAGATGCACCTTTGTCATATCGTACTCGTTCAGGCTCTCATAGTGCCTCATTTGCATCAGATTGCTATGCTATGGCTGCGTCTAGTCTCTGTGATGAGAATGAGCCTGTTTCTTTTTGATGAAGCACAGAATTCAGAAAATTGGATGGCTGCTATGCAATCTGAATATGATGCTATAATGAAGAATGGTACATGGTCTTTATGTGACTTGCCTCTTGGCAAGAAGGCCATTGGCACTAAGTGGGTATACAAGCTGAAGCGTAAACCTGATGGTACAATTGATAGGTATAAGGCTAGGCTTGTTGCAAAGGGTTATGTGCAGGAAAGAGGCATTGATTTTGATGAGACCTTTGCACCTACATGCCGTATGACTACTGTTCGGAGTATTTGTGCACTTGCAGCCCATCATGGTTGGATGTACATCAGTTGGACATTAAAACAGCATTTCTGAATGGTGACTTGCATGAAGAAGTGTATGTTTTTCAGCCCCATGGCTTTATGCAGAAAGGGCATGAAAACCAGGTGTGCAGGTTAAAGAAGGCATTATATGGTTTAAAGCAAGCACCGCGTGCTTGGTATGAGAAGATACATGCCTATCTGGTTGTACATGGTTTTGAGAATAGTCCAACTGAAAGCACCTTATATGTTAAGCGTGCTAATGATGTGGTTCTGATCATTGTTGTCTATGTTGATGACATGTTGCTCACTGGTCCTATTGAGAAGCATATTGCTGATTTCAAGGCTGATTTGCATGCCTCATTTGAGATTTCTAATTTGGGGCATTTGCATCACTATTTGGGCATTCAATTTATGCAAGTTGATGGTGCAATGGCTTTGTGTCAAACGAAATATATTGACACATTATTGCAGTGTTTTGGCCTTGAAGACTGTAAGTCTATTGCCACTCCTATGGAGACAGGTTTACGATTGAGTCTTCATGAGGCTGGAGATGCATTTGATGCTGTTCTCTATCAGCATGCTGTTGGATGCTTGATTTACTTATGCATTACTCGGCCAGATATTCAGTTTGTTGTCTCACAGATGAGCAGGTTTATGCATTGCCCAGGAGTCACGCATTGGAAGGTGGTTAAGCGCATCTTTCACTACTTGAGTGGTACTCGGCTACTTGGGTTGTTTTATCCCAAGGGGGGATCACTACCGCCAGATTTGCATGCTTTTTTTGACTCAGATTGGGCTGGTTGCTATGACACTCGTGTGTCCACCAGTGTTTTTTGCTTCATGCTTGGTAGCTCATGTATATCTTGGTTGAGCAAGAAGTAACCTACTGTGGCCACTTCCAGTTGTGAGGCTGAGTATAGGGCAGCTTTCACAGCGACTGTTGAGTGTGTGTGGCTCAGACGCCTTATGGCTGATTTGGGTGTTGGCCAGTCTTCTGCCACCACCATCTTCACTGACAGTCAGAGCGCATTGGCAGTTGCGAGGAACCCTGTGTTCCATGCTCGCACTAAGCACATTGAGGTGCATTATCACTATGTCAGGGAGAGGTTCTCTGGTGGGGAGATCAACTTGGCATAAGTGCCCACGTAGGAGAACATTGCAGACCTTTTCACAAAGGCTCTGCCTAGGGAGAAGTTTGACGCTTTCCACAAAGCTTTGGGCTTATTTCCTTTTGTGGAGTGATTTCCACATAGCTTGGCACTTCCTTATACATGAGTGCCAATTCCTTGTTCACCGCATCACTCCCAGGGGGGATTTGTTGATATATTTAGGTAGTGATGTGTGTGAACACACTAGGACCGCCGGGGCACTTTTTTCCCTCTTTAGGAGGTTTTTTCCACCCGGCTTGTATATATGCCTATTGCCCTAATGGGCTACTTATCTTTGTACATTCTCTAGTAATACATTCAGAATTGTGTGTTTGTGCTCCAAGCTTCTTCTTCTTCCTTGTGTTGTTTGCGTGCTTCTGCAGATGTCTAACTCCAACACTCTTGGACATGTTCGATAATGTCCTTTATGGTAGATTGGATCTCCTTGCATACGGAATCCATGGTAGCTGGTCTTGATGAAGGTAGTCTTGCCAAAATGTCAGGGGAGCACTAGATTGTGCTCTCTGACTACAATAGACAAGATCTCGAAAATACACTTCAGATTACAAGAACACCCACGAAGGGAAACCATACAAGGATACGTGACAGATACAAGACGTCCCACAACCCGGGACCAATAGGTATGGAAAACTGGATCAAAGATGATACAGAAGATCCCACAACCCGGGATATTCCCTTCAAGAATATGAACTAGATACAAGAAATAACTAGAAAGGATCTTGTACTACGCGATTACAATAGGACAAGAAAGGATGTCCACGATACAAGACTAGACGAAACTAGAGCAAGAGACAAGACTAGAACTTAAACTGGAACTTGAAAGTACTTACTTGATGATCATGACCCCTTGAGCTCCCAAGACTGGCGTCCACAAGACTGATTATGAATGTGGCAAACCCCTCCTTTATAGGGTTTGAAGGGCGGTTACGATTTGATGATGTCATTGATGACATCATCAATTGGAAACAAGACCTTTGGGTGTCAGAATTCAACGAATAGGCAGTCGATCTTAGGGTTTTGGCACATTCCGAATGCAATGGTAACATTAGTGTTGCAGAGCAAAGAGGCACAAAGAGGAGCCCCAAATTTTTGAAAATTAATGGGCATATTTTTCTTCTTCAAAGTCTAAGGAAATTCCCTCAAGCTATGTAAATGCACTAGAGGAGTCCTCTAGATGCACAATCCCAAAGCATTGTAATATATCTCTTGTAAAATAGTAGGAGAATAGAAATTAGTCAATAAAGTGCTGGTCACTTGTGTGAAAGGACCATTTTTAGGGCACATGTATATAAGTCACTTTGTGACTCTTTGTAAGGACTTTTTTTTTTGCCATTGTGAAGAAAGAGAGCTCCTGATTTTCGAATTTGCTTCTTTCTTGCAGATTTTCATCTTCTGTATGATCTTCTATGTGTGTGTAATGCTTGGAATGTGTGTATAAGACTGTTGTCTACCCCTCCCCACTGTTTTTGAGCTACTATAGTGTGTGTGTGAGGGAGTGTGAGTTGTGGAGTGAGTGTGGGTGTTTCGTGCCATTCACTGTTTTGGTCATAACTTGAAGCATAGTTGTTAGAATCGAGTCAAACTAGACGAATAGATGCGTCTCGTCGAGAGCTTCAAAAAGAACTTGATATTGGCCATATTTGGAGTTTGGAGTTGGGAGAAATCCTTGATTTAGTGAAAAACTTTATAAGTGGTATCGTGGCAGACACTTTCAGTAGTTAAGTGAGTTAGAGAGGTAGGTTAGTCTTTTCTCATGCATGTGAGCTGAACCACTTCACTTTCCATCACGAGTGCACATGTCCTCATACGTTTGGTTAGGTTGGTTCTTCGGATTGATAATTAAGTGTGTGTCAATCCACCACTATATGCACTTGTGTGGCAAACGAGATTTAGTCTCTTTGGCACAAGTCCCTAAGGCTTTGTGACTTAGGTACACACGTTTTTGGCACCATTGCCAGGGAACACACTCGACCAAGGTGCCTTCGTGATGGTTATAGATCTAGAGTGACAAAATCGTACTTGTAGGAGTGAATTCGCTCAGTGGCAAGTAGTCCGACGCTTTAGCACTTGTTACTTCACATCCCGGAGGTGTGTGTAATGAGTTTTTAGGATTAGGGTTTGGAGAGAGAGAAAGGAGAAAGAGTTAGGGTTAGGCTAGGAAGAGAAGTGGAGTAGGAGTAAGTCAAAATTATCAAGAAAAATTCCCAAAAAATTTGCCAAATTAGTGTAGTTAGGCGTCAGTCACTGGAAACTATAAAAACCAAAAAAATTGTAGTCATTTCTCACTTGCTCAGTGTTGGTATCGTCTACAACGAGCGACTGGTATCGCTTGAGTGGTATCACGCATTTCAAGCCTCCAAATCTACTTAGGGAGCTCAAGGCCTAAGCATAACCACCTCAAGGTAAGCTACATGCAAATATTAATCTCAAAGATGTTGAAAAGTTGCACTTACACGTGATTAAAGGCCCGCACGGTATCGCGGGGTGGGATAGAGTGATTGGAGCAGTGCTATTTGTGAAACAGGGGTCTAGGAGTGAAGAGGGGTGAGAGAAGAGCGAGGGGGTAAAAAAATTTTTGAATTTGGAGGTGATTTGGCTGGAATATTGCGATCGGTTAAGTTTTTGGTATCACGATACCAAAAATTCCCTTGTATCGCGATACTCGCCGAAGTATCATATCGCTGGTTACCAGTTGTGGTATCACGATACCATTTCTGGTATCGTATCGCCTAGTTGGGATCGCGATTGCGAGTTGCCTAGTGGCATCGTATCGTTAGAGTTCCCGATATCGTATCGCGATCCACTATGGTATCGTATCGTTGACCTAGCAAGATTGTATCGTCTCACTTTCCAGTATCGTATCGTGCAAGTTTTCGGTATCATATCGTGACTTGTACTAGTATCGTATTGTGCAGTTCCATGGTATCGTATTGCCAGCTGTTAGAAAAAGAGAGGCTTGCTATATGCAGAAAACTCATAGAGGTAGCACAAGCAACCCTACAAAAGACCATCCCAGCCCTCCCCGAGACAAGGATAGCAGAGGATCAATACAAGGATTGTGTTAAAGCCAAGGACAAGGATGATAAATGTGAGCTAGAGAAAACCCAAGACGAACCTATGTCAACAATACCGGATTTAGAGGCTGACTGGCGAAAAGAATTATGGAATAGAATCCGAGAAGAACAATGGAAGAGGAATGGAGTGACTAAACCTCCCTTTGAGGAATTAGATGTAGAAGTTTATCAGCCAAGTCCCAACATGGAAGAAGTATATGAGGAAGTATCGAGACTAGACAGAAATAGGGAAGAAGCTTAGAGCATTTCAACCCTACCAAATTACATGGGAGAGTATGAAAAAGAATCCATGATCTTCCGAGCACCCATAGTACGAGGAAAAGGAAGGGGAAACTCAGATAAGAATTCACACAATTTAACAGAACTTAAAAAGACAAAAGTACAATGCCAACTGACTGTGGAAGAGCTACTCCATGTTAAACCGCAAATATGGAAACAATTAGCAGGTCAACTGGAATTAGGGAAGGAGAAGGACGAAAAGGAAAACGAGAGAAAAGAAAACCCATCTAAGGTACAAATCCCAGTGGATAAGGTTGGAGAATTGAGCAAAGGAGACGAAGGTAACACATGTTTACCTGTCACTTACAATGGCTATATGACCAAAGCTATACTAGAGACAGGAGCAAGAGTAGGAATTGCCACCAAGGAGATTTGGGAGAAATGGGGAAAGCCTACCTTACGACCCACTCGCATGAAGCTCCAATTAGCAGATGGTCATGTTGAAAAAACCATTAGGGATATTAGAAAAGATCAAGCTAACCACCTGTGGAGTTGAATTTGAACATACACTAGCTATCTGTCAATTTGGAAAAGCAAGTAACTATGAGATGATATTAGGACGAACCTTCATGAGACAGCTTAGGGTAGTACAAGATTGGGGATGGGACTCTTTATACCTTCAACATCTAGGAAATACCACCAAAATAAACTTGCATACGTTTGTATATCGAGACGTACCCCCACTACAATGGAATCCTATACACAAGGAAGAAGATGATCTATCTATTCATAGCGCTGGATCGAGCGATCAATCATGGATGCATGAGGACACCCAATTATGGATGTGTAAAGAAGCCAAGAAAGAGGATAATAAAAGGAAGCTGTGGCCAATAGGACATCCTAACTACCGATCGGTAGAGGACCCAATGTATATGCCTCAAATCTTTCCTGATGAAACATTTGAACCACATGGATGGATGGAAATCTTAGCAACCTTGGATGTATGTGTGAATGAGGAAGTTCTAACTATGAATGAATGTGTACACAAAGAAGGCTATGACGTAAATTTGTACATGGTTGTCCTTCAAGAAGTAGAAGCAGGGGAAATTTTAGAAAAGGAGTGGAAAGAAGAATACGAGAGCATAGAGATGAAACCGGAATTTGATTCTAAGGAATGTTTCCTAGAAGCCATTCGAACCGAAAATAAGCAAGAAATGACCAAAGTTTTAGCAATAAAACCAGCCCCCATAGTACCAAAGCAGGAGGAAGCTGCGAGTAAGATCGAACCAGACCCCGACCTTTTTGAGGTTCCGGAGCATTTTAAAAGGTACGAAGTAGAGGAGAGAAAAATAGCTATTCAAATGCCTAAAAGAGAGGCAAGAGAAGGAGAAGCATATGACAACAAAGAACAAACAAAAAAGATCATAGTAACAGTGGAAGATGGAGAAGAAAGATGTACATACATAGGAAAAGACATGTCAACTGAGGAGGAAGAAAACTTAATACAATTGATCCGAGAATATTGATGTATTTGTATGGACATATAAGGATCTCAAGGGTGTGGAACCCTCCATTTGTTCCCATAGAATACCAATGACATCGGAGGCAAAACCATCAAAACAACGCCCTTACACCTATAATGAGGTTTATGCTGCTAAAATTAAAGAAGAAATAGACAAGCTATTAGCAGCTGGATTCATCTATGAGATAGAACATACTGAATGGGTATCACCACTAGTGGTTGTGCCTAAGAAGAACGAAAAACTTAGAGTATGCATTAACCTGAAGAAAGTGAATGCAGCCACGATCCGCGATAGCTATCCATTACCCATCACTGACCATCTATTGGAAAGAGTTGCAGGAAAGGAAGTCTATAACTTCTTAGATGGATTCTTAGGATACAACCAAGTATCCATTGCTACTGAGGATCAACATAAGACGGCATTCGCGACTGAATGGGGAGTCTATGCTTTTTGAGTGATGCCTTTTGGACTCACTATAACGCCTGCTACTTTCCAAAGATTGATGTGTCATGTTTTCAAAGAATCCCTCAAGAAGAGTATGGAAATATATGTAGATGACCTATGTACATACTCAAACCAAAGGCAAGACCACATTCCTGAATTGCGGAAGACATTTGATAAATGCCGACAATATAGAGTCCGCCTGAACCCTGAGAAGTGTGTCTTCATGGTAAGACAAGGGAAGATCTTAGGACACATAGTCTCTAGGAATGGAATATCTACAGATGAAGACAAGATTAAGGTCATTTTGGAACTTCCTAGACCGAAGAATGCAAAAGAAGTGCAAGCATTTATGGGACATTGTGGATACTACCGTCGATTTATCCACATGTATGCCATGATTGCCAAACCCTTGTATGGACTGCTGACTCAATTCACTTGGACTGATGAATGCGAAAAGGCATTTAATGAGTTAAAAAGGTGACTTAGCACCGCCACACTTCTGAAAACACCGAATTGGAACAGGCCTTTCCATATTCATGTGGACGCTTCAAATTACGCAATAGGATGCATCCTAGCTCAGCCGGCAGATGAAGGAAAGTTAGATCACCCAATTGCCTATGCGAGTAGACAACTGAATCAAGTTGAAAGAAACTATACAACTACAGAGCGAGAGGGATTAGGAATGGTCTATGCAATGAAAAAATTTATACACTATCTCTTAGCCAACAAATTCAAGTTCTTCATAGATCATCAGGCGTTATTGTATTTCGTCAATAAGCCTTGTAACACGGGAAGACTAGTGAGATGGTTTCTGCTATTGATGGAGTTCAACTTTGAAGTAATTGTGAAAAAGGGAAATACCCATGTACGAGCAGATCATCTCTCTAGATTGACACATGGAGAACCACCAAGCGAAGTGCCAGACGATCTGCCAGACACTTATCTATTCAATTTGGAAGTGTGTCTCAAGTGGGCAGAGAAGCTAATTCCAATACTCACTCATGGTCCACAACACCCCATCAATAGAGAGAATAAAAAGGAAATTCTGCAGTCAAGGAATTTGCACATTATTGCAGGAAGTGTGTACTATAAGGAACCCAACAATGTACTACTGAGATGTGTTGAGGAAGACAAAGAAATGAAGCTGATTGAACAAGCCCATGTGAACAAATGGAGGACACACAAAGGAACTCATGGAACTCTAAGAGAATTGAAACGATTAGGAGTATACTGGCCTGATATGCCTAAAGATGTCCATGATTATGTTAGTAACTGCGCAGAATGCCAGGAGATCAGCCCGGAGGATCATACATCCTTACCTTTCTCAACAATAGCACCCAAATGGAGTAAAACATTAGTGAAATTCCTAAAGACAAGAGAACATGAGGAGGGAATTAGCTTGGCAAGGAAGCGATCCCTAGAGGAAATGAGCAAGGATTATGTAATCGTGGGAAGACAATTGTTCAAGAGGGGAAAAGATACTCAGTTACGGTTATGTGTGCATGAAGGAGAGTACTTGCCCATATTAGAGATGGCACACGCAGGTGCGGCAAGAGGTCATTTTTCAGCTGAGAGAACTGTAAAAATGATCCTATTTGTGGGCTTGTGGTGGCCAACTCTACATATGGATGCTGACACCTATGTACAAAGTTGCGAAACATGTCAAAGAGCCAAATATCCTATTCGACGAGATGACATGCCATTGAGACCTATGGTTTGCACTAGAGCCTTTTCCAAGTGGGGTAGTGATTTCATAGGATCCATTAACCCGCCAGCCAAAGGGTCTCATGCCGAATATATCATAGTAGCCACAGATTATTTGACAAAATGGGTGGAGGCAAAGGCTACTAGAAGGAACGATGCTCAAACCACTGCTAAGTTTCTTTTTGAGCATATATTCACTCGATTCAGATTACCAATTGAGATTGTGAGTGACCGAGGAACGCATTTCATTAATGATGTGATAGAGTCTTTAATGAATTAGTTCTTAGTGATCCATAAAAAATCAGTCCCGTACCACCCTCAAGCCAATGGTCAAGCAGAAAGTTCCAATAAGGTGTTATGCACAATATTGACAAAGATAGTCAATAATGGGAGGTCTGACTGGGACAAACAATTGCATCATGCAATTTGGGCCTTCTGAGTCGCTTACAAGACTGCCATTGGAACTACCCCATTCAATCTAGTATACGGACAGAACGCTATCCTGCCGATCGATTTTTTAGTACCCACTTTGAGAGTAGCCCAACAGTATGAATGGACAGGACATGAATTATCCAAGCAACTAGATCAAATTGAAAAGCTGCATGAGACTAGAATACAAGAGGTTGTAGGGATTTACGTGGCCAAGTGTTGAGAGTAGTATGGGCACCCAAGGACTGACTAGACAAGGAAGCCAGCGGAGAGAGTCAGAGCGAGGTGAAGGATTAAGTAGACAAAGCAGTCGACGCAAATCTGGAAGATAGGCCCTTCAAATTTTTCCAAATCAACATCTTTATAACAGTGATTCTTATCACTAACAATCATAGTAAATACCATTTCATATTTTTGTAGCTCCATTTTGTGCAAGCCAAGGAGTCCTTGAGCTTGAGGAGCCTTAGAAGTACCTACATATCAATTTTCATATTTTTTAGACTCCGTTTAAGCCCTCAAATTGGCCCTGGAACCTAATTTTTAACTAGGCCGGACACTAGGTCTGGACAGGGCCAAAACCTAGTCAAAAACTATAAATAGAGCTAGAGAGCTCATTTTTGGGGTTAGCTTGTAACTGAATTGAACTTGTATGAGCTTTTGGAAAGTAATCTAAGAACTCCATTTCTTCTCACTCTTTGTCTTGCCGTGTGTGCGTGTGTGTGTACGTGTGTACATGTTAGTGTGCTTCTCACTCACGCACTTGTGCCTTCACTTGCTCGAGGTCTTCATACCATCCTCACGTCTTCCCGGATTGACATTAAAGGAGGTGCTACTCATCACTGAGCTACACCAAATTTTGGTGCCGTTGCCGGGGATCGAGCTTTGAGGACGAGCGTGTGATGGTAAGACGTAGAGTTGTGACGTTGGCGTTGTAGGTAATTTCTTTACTTTTCCTTACTTTTCTCATCCTTACTTCATCATCATCATCACCGTCATCATCCCCATCATCTTCCACCTCCATCTCCATCATCGCAAAAATTTCAGTTTTTTGACTATATCTCCTTCCCCCTTTCATTTCCCTCATTTCACTTGTGAGAGAGAGCGAGAGAGCGATCTTGTGTGCACTATTTTTGCATGTTTGTTGAGTTTTTTGCAGGTTCCAGCAGCATCATCCCCTCCAGCACGTTGCGCAGGTACGGAAATGTGCAGAACTGTCTCGCAATCGCCAGCTTCTGTCGATCGCGATTGACAAAAATTTTCATCTTTTGGTAAAACTGAGTGCACCCCAGTAGACTAGAGGCTTGGCACAGCACAGATCCACAAAAATTTTTGAAAAAAGTGCAAATTTTTAGTCCATCGCGATTGATAGCATCAATCGCGACGGACAGCCATCCATCGCGACCGACAGCCATCCATCGCGACAGACACCTGTCAATCGTGATGGACAGCCATCCATCGTGACGGACAACCATCCATCGCGACCGATACCTGTCAATCGCGACGGACAGCCATCCATCGCGACAGACACCTGTCAATCGCGACGGACAGCCATCCATCGCGACAGACACCTGTCAATCGCGACAGACAGCCATCCATCGCGACCGACAGCCATCCATCGCGATCGACACCTGTCAATCACGATGGACAGCCATCCATCGCGACGGATAGCCATCCATCGCGACGGACACCAGTCCATCGTGATTGACAGCCATTTTCGGCCATTTTTTAGGGTTTATTAAATTGAGGAATTTGGCTAATTTTGGGCATAACTATTGGGCTATAGGACATATAGGGAGGCTATAAACAAGCAATTTGAGGAAACCCTGTTGACCTGTTAGCCTGTTTGAACCCTATTTTAATCTTTGAAGCCTGAACTGACATAACTTCCTCATACGAAATCCGTTTGCTATGATTCTTGTTTTGTTGGAAAGCTCGTGAGGAGGGTGAAAATTAATATCAGGATTATTAGATAGGGTTTTTTGAAGTTGACCATACCCCGAGGTAGGAAAACTGAGGGATCCTTGGGATTGTTTTCCATAAAGGCAAAGGATAATTTGGTCTGTGAGATACAGGCATAAAAGTGGTCTATTGTGGCATTTGAATCTAAGTCTTGAGCTAACCGTGGGGCTTTTATAGGTCCAGTAAGAGCACTTGAGAGCATCCAAAGTAAGGGTTTCTTTGCAAGCTTGAGAACCGGGTTCTTGAGCGTCATAAAGCAAGGGATCAACAAGTAAGGTAGGAATATTCTCAACTCCTTGTCAATTCCTAGCTTAGGCCAAGTTCGAGTAGTGCTAGGAGTAAGTCAGGGGAACGATAGGCATCAATCAAGTGGAAGACTACCTATGCACTCAAGTTCAAGATTAAACATAATCTCTTCGTGATGCGATAACCTTAAAGCAAAGAATCTAACGTGGAACGATCAACTTACAGTGCGAAAATTATCTCAAATATTCCTGACGATGTGATTTCTGACAAGAGCATAAACACGGTAACCACTAAAAAGAATCAAGTAACTGATACAAAAGAACTCAGCAACGAGGTTGTACTTGGGAAAATTTGGGCTATTCAATTAGGCTTATGAACCTTAGATCAGGGCGACATCTAGGGAGAGATAGACAAAGTCTTAGGTCTTCAGAGGCTAGTGTCAACCACACTGCTAGGTCTTGGGCCTAGTAGTTGAGCCACCACTCATACTACCCTAGCTCTTAGACCAGTGAATCAGAGATGTCTCAAGGCATGGACCGACCTACGGGAAGTTCATGAGTGCCATACTTGCACATGGTAGAAGGCCCGTACAAGACGCAGCTAGAATACCTTAGGACCAACCGATTAGGTGCTAGCATCTATGAGGACGGTTTAGGAAGATCCGTGGTCCAGATTAAAAACCCTGACCAATCCATAGGACTAGAGCACCCAGCTGTCAAGTTTGAAAACAGAGCATACTTGGACAAAGAAGGAATCCTATACGTAGTCACCAGTCACCCAGATAGGATAGATGAATTTGGGAATGTGATCTCAGAAGCGGATTTAGGTGACCTGGAGCAAGAAAACATGGATGTAGAACCTAGAACCCCTCGAGGCAAATCTGTTCTCACTAGGATTATCACACCAGAGTGGATTCCCCAAGACAATAAGAGCATAGATCTACTCCTGAACCGAGAGACTGACAAAGCCTTTTGGAGGTATAAATCTGATCGGCCAAATGACATAGGAACAATCATGATCTATGAGTTCAAAGATCCTGATAGCCCAGGCAGAGTGACCTACCTAGATCATGCTTCAGAGAGGATCTTTGTGGTGACAGAAAATGATAGGCATGCTTACACTTGGAAAGGTGAATTTGTTTTCCCCCAACCAAGATCGAACGTGTCCTATGGCCACCCGGGAGCTGGAACGTCCCATGCTCATGGAGCTCAAAGAGACAGACATAGAGATAGACCTGAGGTAAGCTTTGCCAACCCAAGGGGCAGAGAAAGAACGAGGGGAAGTAGAGACCCTCCGGAAATAGGTGGCAGAACTCCAAGCACGCCTCTTACCATATGAAAGGCCACCCTCGCCCACTGAAGAACCAGAACCTGAAACAGTAGTGGAAATCCCCATCGATGACAGCTATGAAGAGCCGTACGAGCCAATGCCAACACCCGGTGGTCGGATTACAGAGGAAGGACAGGACACTTTAGAAATTCAAGTTCCAGATTGGGTCAAAAGGGTCGAGAAAGTGGGTAAGACACATGATGATCGCGTTGCCGTGCAAATGCAATCTCTCACAAATCTGGAAGAAACTGTCCTTCGGTCTTCTTACTTTCAGAACCTATCCCACCAACGGTTAATCACAACATCAGAGTCACAATACATGCCTTATTTTGTCTTGCTACATGATTATAATGCAGAAGTTAAAAGACATACAGGGAAGGAGCCCACATTTGCCACTCAATTTGAGCCAGAGGACTTACCGACAGATGCGCGTGCGGGATCGATTTTCCAGCCTAATTGGCGTGCACGTCTACTAACCGATTACCCTGAGATGATGAGCACCTGGGCAACCATGCCACTGTATATCAAGTATAATCCATGTTATTGCCCAATGGTACGTCGCAGATCTTGGCAAGCATTTGCGATCAAGGTACGCAACAATAAAGAATGCTCGGCTTGGGTTAACTATCCATATTTTGCTCCACCTCGAGGGAGCCCAACCGTAGCCTACATGATATCAACAATTCGGCACTGGTCTACACGTCTAAATAATGTACCCGACATAGCAGCGAAAATGTGTATGAAAATATTCGAGCTCATGACCATTGTCTTCAAAACCTTTCGGATGGTACAAGCTCCATACATCTCTGCCCCTGGATTCTCCCAAGGTAACAAGGATTTATTCTACGACATGAGCCAGACTCCCTCGGTCACTATAATCTTTGCCTGGCATGCACGAATAAAGTACTTACCCGCATGCTTCAAGCAGACATTTGAGGAAATGTTCTCTACGGGATTCTGGGAATATCATTCAGAAATTTTCATTCCCAGCCCCACACATTTGCTACATCTATTCGCAGTAGAACAAGCGATCCATGCAGATCAGTTACGTCTGCCACATCCGGACATTCCAGGACCAATTGATTGGGATCGTATGATGACAGACTTGGCCAGAGGACTACGCATACAAGAACATCAGCTTGCCACTCAGGTTGTGGAATATTACATCCAACACTCCCAGCAACAAGGGTCTGTCAGGGACGACAGACGCGAGAGAGGGGGGGGGTGTTGAGAGCAGTATGGGCACCCAAGGACTGACTAGAAAAGGAAGCCAGCGGAGAGAGTCAGAGCGAGGTGAAGGATTAAGTAGACAAAGCAGTCGACGCAAATCTGGCAGATAGGCCCTTCAAATTTTTCCAAATCAACATCTTTATAACAGTGATTCTTATCACTAACAATCATTGTAAATACCATTTCATATTTTTGTAGCTCCATTTTGTGCAAGCCAAGGAGTCCTTGAGCTTGAGGAGCCTTAGAAGTACCTACATATCAATTTTCGTATTTTTTAGACTCCGTTTAAGCCCTCAAATTGGCCCTGGAACCTAATTTTTAACTAGGCTGGACACTAGGTCTGGACAGGGCCAAAACCTAGTCAAAAACTATAACTAGAGCTAGAGAGCTCATTTTTGGGGTTAGCTTGTAACTGAATTGAACTTGTATGAGCTTTTGGAAAGTAATCTAAGAACTCCATTGCTTCTCACTCTTTGTCTTGTCGTGTGTGCGCGTGTGTTTGTATGTGTGTGCATGTTAGTGTGCTTCTCACTCACACACTTGTGCCTTCACTTGCTCGAGGTCTTCATACCATCCTCACGTCTTCCCGGATTGACATTAAAGGAGGTGCTACTCATCACTGAGCTACACCAAGAGAAGACAAAAGGCATATTATGATGCACACATAAAAGACAAGGGACTAAAAGAAGGAGACTTACTACTGGTCTACACCTTGAAGAAACATGCCAAGAAATTACAGAAATGCGGATATGGACCTCTAATCATCAATAGGATTTCCACTAGTGGAGCAGTGAATCTGGCTACTCTGGATGGAAATATTCTTCCTAACTACATAAGTGGATGTCAAGTAAAACTATATATGGAGCCATTGACAGACCAAATGTTAGCACGCCTTGTGGGTGTGCAAAATAGGAAGAAAGAGGAAGAACGGACTAGAGAGGAAGCACGGCAAGAAGCCCTAGAGTGTATCAAGAAACGAAAAGAGTGGATAAGACAAAGAGATGAACGATATCTACAAGGAGAAGAGCCTATTCCCATGGCTAATTACCAGGTTCATAAGTCCGACACGACCAATGTCAACATGTTTTCCAGCCTTGCTTAAACCTAGGAATTGGAACAACAGAGTACCAGTTGATAGACACCTTGATAGACCCAAGAGTAGGACTCAGTTGCATACGAAATACGGTCACTCGAGATCTTCAAACGATTATGACACACATGAAAGCACATATGATAGGAGTTGGAGGTCAAGCTATATCATGCATTGGAGAAGCCATAGTATCCCTCCACCTAAGAAATTCAACTATGGAACAACGAGTTCTAGTGTGCAGAGATGAAGATTTAATAGAAAACTTGATACTAGGACAAGACTAGATCATTGAGAATGAGGTAAGCATCCACCTAGCACAAGGATACATTTTAGCCAAAATAGGGCACAAGGAGATCTTTAGTCTATTAGGGGAGAAACCCTCACATAGATCGGGAGTCATCGAAAGTGCGGAACAAATCATAGAAGAGCACGTAGAAAATGATTCCAGCACAAATCACTCAGAAGTAGGTCCAAAAGGAGAAGAAATTTCAAACCCTAATGTATCTAGGGAGAAAGTAGATTCAATACTACTTGATTGATGAACAGAAGGAAACCGAGGAGATCAATACTCTTAAAGTTTCTCATGCAAAAGAACGATCACCAACTTGGAAAACCACCATCAACTACTCGCATTCAAGAAACTTTAACTTCAAATTGGTGCGCAAGGATCGAGTGAAGGAATCAAAGATCGCAACACCAACTCATAAGGAGGCAAACGTGGGTAAGAATTCTTCTTCACCGAAATCCAAACCAAAACGACTCTTGCAAGTATGGCTTCCTAGGCCTTTGATTTGGCTTCATCGGATAAGATAACCAATTGTCTGAAGGTCCTAGGTGTCTCCTCGTCCATTGGATGTGTGCGGTGAGAAGAAATGGAACAGGTCCTGAAGGATGACAAAGAAGATTCAAAAATAGGACCTCTAAAACGTAATGCTCTCTTAAAAGAGAGTAGAGGTCAGGAAATTAAGGCGTGCGATGGCAGAAGGCAAACATGCTCAAGCAATACAACAGGATAAGGTATGTGAGCAACAAGGGCGGATCAAGGCCAAGAAGTATCCATGAACAAGTGCAAGAAGATATTTGGCAGGTAATGATCCTTCCATTGATAGCGTGCGCGACTGCCCGACTTAATACAACAACCCAGATATGTGATATAAGGAATACCAAGGGGCAAACAAAAGCAAAGGACATACCTCGGATAAAGTAACAAATTCTCTGACAGTCCTTATCACTTCTTTGACCACTGGGTGCATGTATTCAGAAGTCTTAGACAAGCTCTAAACGAGAAACAAAAGCCTGTCAAGGGACGACAGAGACAAAGAGGGGGAGAGTGTTGCAGAGCAAAGATGCACAAAGAGGAGCCCCAAATTTTTCAAAATTAATGGGCATATTTTTCTTCTTCAAAGTCTTAGGAAATTCCCTCAAGCAATGTAAATGCACTAGAGGAGTCCTCTAGATGCACAATCCCAAAGCATTGTAATATATCTCTTGTAATATAGTAGGGGAATAAAAATTAGTCAATAAAGTGCCTGTCACTTGTCTGAAAGGGCCATTTTTAGGGCCCATGTATATAAGTCACTTTGTGACTCTTTGTAAGGACTTTTTTTTTGCCATTGTGAAGAAGGAGAGCTCCTGATTTTCGAATTTGCTTCTTTCTTGCAAATTTTCATCTTCTCTATGATCTTCTATGTGTGTGCAATGCTTGGAATGTGTGTGTAAGACTGTTGTCTACCCCTCCCCACTGTTCTTGAGCTACTGTAGTGTGTGTGTGTGAGCAAGTGTGAGTTGTGGAGTGAGTATGGGTGTTTCTCTCTATTCACTATTTTGGTCATAACTTGAAGCCCAATTGTCAGAATCGAGCGAAACTACCATTATAGATGTGTCTCATTGAGAGCATATTTGGAGTTTGGAGTTGGGAGAAATCCTCGATTTAGTGAAAACTACTGTAAGTGGTATCGCGGCAGACACTTTCAGCAGTTAAGTGAGTTAGAGAGGTAGGTTAGTCTTTTCTCATGCATGTGAGCTGAACCACTTCACTTTCCATCACGAGTGCACACGTCCTCATACGTTTGGTTAGGTCGGTTCTTCGGAGTGATAATTAAGCGTGTGTCAATCCACCACTATATGCACTTATGTGGCAAACGAGATTTAGTCTCTTTGGCACAAGTCCCTAAGGCTCTGTGACTTAGGTACACAATTAGTTTCTCCAAAATCCTAACCAAAGATGAGATATAGGAAATTGACATGGCATCTAAGATTTAAGATGGTTTTCTTTGTGTCCATGACAGTAAGTGGACAAGGTGCAGGTAAGAATCGCATAATGCCCGCATTCTTCTCTAATCCATTCCCTATGTACACAATGTTCCCCTCTAGCTCTATATCACACTCTAGTCCTAAGGTGCCTATGCATGTCCTCATAGGCAACTCTGCTCTGCTATCATGATCTGGAGGTGGTATAGGTGTCCTGAAAATAGATAGATAAAAATAAATAAAAATATGTGTTATAATATCATTAAAAAAGTTTATGAAAAAAAAACATACCTATGAGTAGAGAGCTGTCTTCTTGCATGTGGAGCTGCAAAAGAGTCCTCCTTTGATTGTTGGGTAAGCATCTCGATCGTATAATCCAGCTCATCATCAGACATCTTTGAGTAATCATGCATGATGGCCCCTAGAATATTAGACGAAACTCTTGCTCTCATAAGACTTTTTATGAGAGTGAGTTTCACCTTTCTCTCTCTACTAGGATCCATAATACCTAACATATAAAACAAAATGGGTTAGAAATCAATATATATACATGTACATATGTATGTGTGTATGCATTAAGTATGTGTATGTATGCATGTGCATTATGTATGCATATGTGTGTGTATGCATGTAAGTATGTATGTATGCATATGCATATGCATTATGTATGCATATGTATGCATGTATGTGTATGTGTGTGTATGTCTCTCTATGTGTGTGTATGCATATATGTGGGTGTATGTGTGTATGTGTGTGTATGTGTGTGCGTGTATGTGTATGTGTATGTGTGTGTGTATGTGTGTATGCATGTGTATGTGTGTGTATGCATCATTATGAGTGTATGTGTTTATGTGTGTATTTGTCTATGTGTGTATGTGTGTGTGTATATGTTTGTGTGTATGTGTGTGTGTCTATGTGTATGTGTGTGCGTCTATGAGTGTGTATGTGTTTATGCATGTGTATGTGTCTATGTGTGTGTATGTGTCTATGTGTGTATGTGTATGCATGTATGTATGCATATGCATGTGCATTATGTATGCATATGTGTGTGTATGCATTATGTATGCATATGTGTGTGTATGCATTATGTATGCATATGTGTGTGTATGCATTAAGTATGTGTATGTATGCATGTGCATTATGTATGCATATGTGTGTATGCATGTAAGTATGTATGTATGCATATGCATATGCATTATTTATGCATATGTATACATGTATGTGTATGTGTGTGTATGTCTCTCTATGTGTGTGTATGTGTGTGCATGTATGTGCATGTGTATGCGTGTATGCATGTGTATGTGTGTGTATGCATCATTATGTGTGTATGTGTCTATGTGTGTATGTGTGTGTGTGTATATGTGTGTGTGTGTATGTGTGTGTGTCTATGTGTCTTATGTGCATCTATGAGTGTGTATGTGTTTATGCATGTGTATGTGTCTATGTCTGTGTATGTGTCTATGTGTGTATGCATGTATGTATGCATGTATGTATGCATATGCATGTGCATTATGTATGCATATGTGTGTGTATGTGTGTGTATGCATTATGTATGCATATGTGTGTGTATGCATTAAGTATGTGTATGTATGCATGTGTATTATGTATGCATATGTGTGTGTATGCATGTAATATGCATATGCATATGCATTATGTATGCATATGTATGCATGTATGTGTATGTGTGTGTATGTTGTATGTCTCTCTATGTGTGTGTATGTGTGTGCATAAGTATGTGTATGTATGCATGTGCATTATGTATGCATATGTGTGTGTATGCATGTAATTATGTATGTATGCATATGTATGCATGTATGTGTATGTGTGTGTATGTCTCTCTATGTGTGTGTATGCATATATGCGTGTGTATGTGTGTATGTGTGTGTGTATGTATGTGCGTGTATGTGTGTGTATGCATGTGTATGTGTGTGTATGCATCATTATGTGTGTATGTGTCTATGTGTGTGTGTATATGTGTGTGTGCATGTGTGTGTGTCTATGTGTATGTGTGTGCATCTATGAGTGTGTATGTGTTTATGTGTGTGTATGTGTCTATGTGTGTGTATGTGTCTATGTGTGTATGTGTCTATGTGTATGCATGTGCATTATGTATGCATATGTGTGTGTATGCATATGTGTGTGTATGCATTATGTATGCATATGTTTGTGTATGCATTAAGTATGTGTATGTATGCATGTGCATTATGTATGCATATGTGTGTGTATGCATGTAAGTATGTATGTATGCATATGAATATGCATTATGTATGCATATGAATATGCATTATGTATGCATATGAATATGCATTATGTATGCATGTATGTGTATGTGTGTCTATGTCTCTCTATGTGTGTGTATGCATATATGTGTGTATGTGTGTGTGTATGTGTGTGCGTGTATGTGTGTGTGTATGTGTGTATGCATGTGTATGTGTGTGTATGCATCATTATGTGTGTATGTGTGTATGTGTGTATGTGTGTGTGTATATGTGTGTGTGTCTATGTGTATGTGTGTGCATCTATGAGTGTGTATGTGTTTATGTGTGTGTATGTATCTATGTGTGTGTATGTGTCTATGTGTGTATGTGTATGCATGTATGTATGCATATGTGTGTGTATGTGTGTGTATGCATTATGTATGCATGTGTGTGTATGCATTATGTATGTGTATGTATGCATGTGCATTATGTATGCATGTAAGTATGTATGTATGCATATGCATATGCATTATGTATGCATATGTATGCATGTATGTGTATGTGTGTGTATGTCTCTCTATGTGTGTGTGTATGCATATATATGTGTGTATGTGTGTGTATGCATCATTATGTGTGTATGTGTCTATGTGTGTATGTGTGTGTATCTATGTGCATGTGTCTATGAGTGTGTATGTGTTTATGTGTGTGTATGTGTCTATGTGTGTGTATGTGTCTATGTGTATGCATGTATGTATGCATATGTGTGTGTATGTGTGTGTATGCATTATGTATGCATATGTGTGTGTATGTATGCATGTGCATTATGTATGCATATGCATTATGTATGTGTATGTATGCATGTGCATTATGTATGCATGTGTGTATGCATGTAAGTATGTATGTATGCATATGCATATGCATTATGTATGCATATGTATGAATGTATGTGCATGTGTGTGCATGTCTCTCTATGTGTGTGTATATGCATATATGTGTGTGTATGTGTCTGTGTATGTGTGTGTATGTGTGTGTGTGTATGTGTGTGTATGCATCATTATGTGTGTATGTGTGTATGTGAGTGTGTGTATATGTGTGTGTGTGTATGTGTGTGTGTGTGTCTATGAGTGTGTATGTGTTTATGTGTGTGTAAGTGTCTGTGTGTGTGTATGTGTCTATGTTTGTATGTGTATGCATGTGTGTGTGTGTATGCATTATGTATGCATATGTCTGTGTATGCATTATGTATGTGTATGTCTGCATGTGCATTATGTATGCATGTGTGTGTATGCATATATGTGTGTGTGCATGTATATGTTTGTGTGCATGCATGTATATTTGTGTGTATGCAACATTATGTGTGTATGTGTGTATGTGTGTATATGTGTGTATATATGTGTGTGTATGTGTGTGTGTCTATGTGTATGTGTGTGTGTGTCTCTATGTGTGTGTGTATGCATATGTATGTGTGTGTAAGTGTGTGTGTGCGTGCATACCTCGCTTCAATGATGATGTCTCTCTCTCTCTCTCTCTCTCTCTCTCTCTCTCTCTCTCTCTCTCTCTCTCTCTCTCTCTCTCTCGTTCTCTTGCTCTCCGCATCCAAATCCCGGCACAAATGTGCCAGGAGAAATCGATTTTTTTTAACATTCCAGAACATCGCTTATGCGACGCTTTGGAACAGAGGACGTCGCTTATGCGATGCCAGCCAGTTTGCCAACGTCGCTACTTAACGACGCTATTTGCGACGCACACTTTTAGCGTCGCATAAGTGACGCTACCATCGCTATGCGACAAAGTCCTGTAAAAAAAAATCCAAAAACAACACCATCGCTATGCGACGAAGGCCTGTAAAAAAAAAAATCCAAAAACAACACCATCGCTTATGCGACGCTAGCATCGCATAAGCAACGATTCTCGTTTTTTTTTCAATTCGGGGGCATTTCTACACCCCCCTATTTCTTGTAGTGCATACATACATACATACATGCATGCATGCATACATACATACATACATACATACAACATATGTACGTACATGCATGCATGCATACATACATACATAAATACATACATACATACATACATACATACATACATACATACATACATACATACATACATACATACATGCATGCATGCATGCATGCATGTATGCATACATACATACATACATACATACATACATACATACATACATACATACATACACACATACGCACACACATACATACATACATACACACATACGCACACACAAACATGCATACATACTGTAAGATACCACATTGATTTTTTGAGAAAAAAAGATGTGAAGGTAAGAATGAAATTTTATGTTTTAGGATATTTGATCATGTCTCCAAAATTTTGTATCAAAAAGTTTTTTACATTCTCTCTCTAAAAAGTTGTTGCATGGAATTTGTGTGTTAAATTTGAGCATGAAGATGAAGGAATTAGAAAAAGTGTTGTATGAGAGAAAGGTAGAGTACTCTTAGTAGAAAATTTTACCTGATTGAATTTTTTTGTAGTTCCTATGTTTTATGTCTCATTTGGTCGCATGAAGATAGGTTAATGAAGAGATGGTTCATGTTCTCTCTCTAGAATTTCCAATTTTGTAGGGCTCAAAAGTGATATCTAGAAGTGGATTTGTACCTAAGGCATCTCTAACACTATTATATAGATCGAAGAACTGAATATTTTTGTGTCTCATAAGCTTAAGCTAATTCCTCATCGTTTTTGAGTTATAGGGCTTGGAAAACTACCGTTTTTTGACACTTAAAAAAAAAAGAGAAGCCTTGATTCATCTTATTCATGGGTATGTGGGTTATTTTAGGTGATTGACATATATGTGAGTGTGTCGCAGGGATCACCTCTATTTTTGCAGGTACAATTCTTGAGGTGGACATGAAAAGTAGACGCATGTGTGGTCTGGAAGTCTTGCATGAGACATGCAAAAGGCACTACCTTGGAGTATGCAGACTTTAGGAGCACATGTCTAGGAAGGAATAATTGGCCATGTGCTAGCAAAAAAAAGAGGGAGATCCAAAGATGATGATTGAGAGCTAGGAAGGATGGTCATGCACTAATCACCAATCGTTTTTGCGGCTTCTGTGATTGAGATTGATATTGGGATTGTGATTGGGATTGAGATTGAGATTGTGATTGCGATTGGGATTGAGATGAGCTCAGGGGTGGTTGGGTGGATGAGGCTTCACATTGAAGCTATTTGATAGATTTTGTAACATAGATCAGAACTGCTTGTAAATCTGCACAGATAATAAATCTCTCTCTCTCTCTCTCTCTCTCTCTCTCTCTCTCTCTCTCTCTCTTCTTGTTCTGCGTATACTCTGTTTTCTTCTTTATATCTTGTTGTGAAGAAGTCTATTATTCTATGTGGGATTGTGATTGAGGATTAGGAGACTTGTTACAAGCGGTATGAGAGCGGAGTTGGATTTGTTGAGAGTTCCATGCTCCACCCTTTTGTCCAAAGCTAGTTTCATTCTCATGCAAGTTCACTTATCCCACATGCAAGGGAATTCTCCCAAACTCCATATAAGCAAGGCCTCCCTTCACTCCACACAAGTCATTACACTCTAGCTCATTGCCAAGAGTGTGCTTCCTCTCCTCATGGAGTCACCATGCTCATAGAGCAATCTTTGTCAGTTCATTTCCATTTTAATATATTCATCATGTTTTCATATCTTTTGTTCCTTCCTCCATAGTTAATTTAATTTGGGATTAATTGTAGTGTAGGAGTAGCTTCTTTCATTTCAACATGGTATCAGAGCATATGTTAACTATTTCTCTTTTTGAGTTTTGTTATTGTTATCTTCATCATTAGCATGTTTTTCTTTGTTGATCCCTCCCTCCTAGGTTTTCTTCAATAAGAGTGCTTCTAAGCACTATTCCATTATTTTGTTTATCATAATCATTCATTATCATTACTTAGTATTCTGTGATGGTAGCATATTGTTCATTACATTTTTTTTCCTATCCCTCCATGTCATATTCTTCATATCGTATATCATTCACCTGCTCTTGAGAACTCTGAATAGAGGAGCGATCATGCTGATGCCTTCAAGCTGCAAAACTGCCTCAGAAAAGAAACATGAAAAGGCACTGATATGATGGTGAGAGGAGATCTCGAGCTGGTGATAGAGAACCTCTGCCTCCCTCTCGTGTAGATGAAGTCAATAACTGGGGATTGTCTTTGCCCCTGGTGATGCCTGATGCATGATCAGGTGGAAGACGAGAGAGTATTGAATCACTTTCTCGTGCAGATAACACGGATAACTGGATCTAAGCAAAGATGCCATTACCCCCACCATTTCCCCGCTCAGGACCTCAAGATGTAGCGGATTTTCTTCACGTGTGCAGGATACTGTTGATGATAGATGGACAAGGAGATCAGACTCGCAAGTATGTTACAACCATTTCTAGCTTATCAACACCCAAAAGCAAGCCCAGTACTTTTGGATCTGCACGTCCTCGTGAAGATGTTCTCACTGAGTGGACTCCAGATCTACCAAGGTCTCAAGATGAGTACGGGTTTAGAGAACAAGATCTCAGATCGAGCAAAGCATCGAGATACCAGATCGTCATGGCTCTGAATTGAGAGTACCTAAAGGAAAATTTGCTCATGTAGAGCTAGAATCTACCAGAGACTGATGAATCACTGCAAGCCATGGACGCTGACGATGCTGTTCAGAATGACGACAGTTCATGAATCGTATTGGAGGAATTTGTAGGAATGCGTCAGACTGAGTATAGTTAGAGATGGATGCGATCAGTTCACAAGATAGAAGAATAGATCAGGAAAGGTGACTCAGCAGCCAAACACTCAAGCACATCGGTGAGATATACAGGTGCACCTGCTCCAATGCGCTCCACATACGTGCTAGACTTCAGGAACCAGGCGATTCTGCCAACAGGGAACTGGAGATCGGCCTTGGAACTTCGGGAAGTTGTCTTCTTACCCACAGCCTTACCTCTGGAATCCGCCATAGCCACTGAGATAGAAAGCTCTTTGTTACAGTCAACACACTCAGAGAGAAGGAGCTACAACCCATTGCAGCAGGCGCAAGTCGATCTGTCACACACCTAAACGGTGCAAGTCGATCTGTCACACACCTAAATAGAGATAGATAGCAACAGCATCACACAACAATGAGTTCTGGAGATCGATGGAGGTCGTCTAACAATACATGTATCTGGCCAAAACCGTCTGGCCGAAACCATGCCATAGCTGGATGCATGCATCTATTTCTGTAATCAATGATGTACAATGATGCATTCACGAGCGGCCTGGCCAGAGTAACCTTATCATGATCTTCACACGTGCATCAGAGAGAGAGCAACAACACCAAAATGGCCGGCTACACTTTAGTCGCTGACAGGTATGATGCCAAATTGAGACACATTTCGGATTCAATAGGAATGACGTAAGGAGAGATGTAATTAAGTTACTACAAAGTGACTTTGTGCATCGTACTGAGTGGAAGCCAAATCAAATAGTACGCTTCTCACTTGTAGGTAAATCAGTAAGTCGAAGAATCCACATGCATGGATTTGGACTGCATAGTATGTCCTTTGCAAACCTGTGTGATGCCTTGAATTGACAAAATTTGGACAAGCCACTTGTACAGGGATTAGACACTGCCACCTAAAGGAGTGGCAAGACCTTCCCTATATATTCTTCTAGCTCTCACGGCCCCTTGTAAGGGATTCGACACCACCTTGAGTAGTACTCAAGGTAGGACCTTCCCAATGCCATGAAAAGTTTTCCAAGTCTATGTTCACACTCTCACACATCAAATATGTATCTCCAAATGTACCTATTCATGAAGCAAAGCCCAAGGGAAACTCAAAATCAACAACAAGGAGTACGCAAGAAGGAAGAAGGCCCTACCAAAGATCCCATCGATGGATCCAAAAGAAATCAACAAAGAACACAAAGCAAAAGGAGATAGCAATTGGTTCCATAAGCACTACCTACCCGATGATGTAAACCCTTCTACATGTCTAGGGATCTCATATGTCCCTAGAGCCCAACAAAACCACTTGGAACTCAAATGTCCAAGCATATGTCTTGGGATCCCATATGTCCCAAGATCACAGGGATGCCATATGCCCCATACTTGGATCCCATATGTCCAAGTAAAGTCCAAGGATCCCATATGTCCTTGGATCCTAAAAACCCATGGACTAAGTGATCCCATATGTCACTAGTCCCCATATTAAACAAAAGGGTCATCACATGGAGGGGTGGTGTTGAGAGTTCCATGCTCCACCCTTTTGTCCAAAGCTAGTTTCATTCTCATGCAAGTTCACTTATCCCACATGCAAGGGAATTCTCCCAAACTCCATATAAGCAAGGCCTCCCTTCACTCCACACAAGTCATTCCACTCTAGCTCATTGCGAAGAGTGTGCTTCCTCTCCTCATGGAGTCACCATGCTCATAGAGCAATCTTTGTAAGTTCATTTCCATTTTAATCTATTCATCATGTTTTCATATCTTTTGTTCCTTCCTCCATAGTTAATTTAATTTGGGATTAATTCTAGTGTAGGAGTAGCTTCTTTCATTTCAACAGGATTCTGGGACAAGATGGAGGCTTTGAAGAAGAACATAGAAGAGCAAGAGGAGCTTATCCGTAGACTGAATGGATAATTACATAAAGAAAGATCCAAAAAACAAAAAGAGGTTACGAGAAATGCTTTCATGGACCTCAATGATGAAGGTGGTAATGGTGCGGGCACATCAAACACATGTAGAGCTAGACGACAACGTGAACCTGAAGATGATGATGATGCAAGTGAGTCTGCACTTAAGCAAGTGTTTAAAAGAGAAAAATTAAATGAGTTTGATGGTGAGAAGAAAATTAGAGAGAATCTTGAAGCATGGATCGAGGCACTCAAAGATTTCTTTGATATGCGCATGTTTAGTGAGGAATCAAAAGCAAAGGTGGCAATTTTGCATCTACGAGGAGTCGCCAAACTGTGGTGGAAATCATACATGCAGACAAGAGAAAGTGAAGGGCTGATTCTCTGGAAAGAATTTTGAGAGCAAGCAGAGAATCATTTTTGTTCTCCACATTATTGGATGGAAAAGAAAATGGAATTCCACTCCTTCAAGCAACATGAGGATGATAGACATAACTTTTCCATTGAAGAATATAGGGAGAAATTTCACGTATACATAAGTATGCAGTAGAAGTTTCTGGAGATGCCTTGAAGAGCAACTTTATTGAGGGTTTGTAGGAAGAGCTTCGGTATCAAGTAAAGGGGTCTGGATGTGTAGATTTTCTCGATGTGGTTGCAAAAGCATAAAACTTTGAGAAGATGGAGAAGTTTACTGTGAAAAAGGCATCCAAATCAAGGTTTATCTCAACAGGACATCAATCCCCAAGACCTATTTCAACAAATCAGAATGGACAAAAATCGACTAACTCTACTAATGGTCAAGGAGGAAAAACTAAGCCCAAGCAGATGGATGCACCTAACCAGCAAGAACCTATGCACTGGCAACATGGTTTTGATTTCTTGGAGCAAGCTAAAGGATTGGGACTTTGCTTTCGATGTGGAGAACAAGGACATCACACTTTTGAATGTCCAAACAAGGCCATCAACTGTTCTATGCAGGCAAAGATAGCTCATCTACAAGAGGAAAACATAACAATTGAGGAAGCGAATGATCAAGGTAAGTGTTCTAACCCTAGAATTCAATGCATGACAACTTCTTCTCATTCAAGGGCATCGGTGATTAGGATTATGGGGGACATATCCTCACATAAGGTTAGTTTCTTGATTGATTCAGGTAGTACAAATTGTTTCCTTTCATTTAAATTGGTAGAGGCTTGAGGATTGCATATTGAGATGCAGACCAAAAGACCTTTACAGATGGCTAATGGTAGGATACACTATACTTGAGGCTATATTGAGAATCTTGATTTTATGTTAGGTGAACATAAGTTTTTGGGTACCTTCCATGTAATTGAAATGAGAGAATGTGATGTTATCATTGGAATGGATTGGTTAATTTAACAGTGTTGTGATTGATTGTGAAAGTGGGATCCTTACTTTGAAAATAGAGGGGAAGGAACATTGTATTGTAGGCAAGTGTAATTTAGGTTTTTCACCTATTTTTGCTATAAAGTCGATTAGGGGTATTCGACAGGGTTGTGAGACATATTTGGTTTATGTGAATGACCTTCAAGAGAAGAAGAAACAAGAAGAAATACCGGAATATGTTAGGAAACTTTTAGATGAGTGTGCAAATGTCTTTCCTGATGATCTGTCAGGCATGCCTCCTCCTAGGAAAATTGACCATGCGATAGACCTCTATCTAGGATGTGAGCCTTATTTTAGAGCACCTTATAGGTTCAATATTGATGAATTGAAAGAGTTGAAGCTCCAACTGGATGATCTATTGAAGAAGGTGTTGATAAGACCTAGTATTTCACCTTAGGGAGCACCTGTTTTGTTTCAAAAAAATAAAGATGGCTCATACAAACTTTGTATCGACTATAGGGGATTGAAAAGGAAATCATTAAGAACAAGTATCCACTTACACGCATAGATGAACTGCTGAGACAATTGAGTGGTACCACAATGTTCACTAAAATTGGCTTAAGATCGGGGTATCATCAAATTAGAATAAAGTCTGAGGACATACCCAAAACTACTTTTAGAACATGATATGGTCATTATGAGCTCATAATTTTTCCTTTTGGATTGACAAATGCTCCTGCAACATTTATGTGTTTGATGAATACTGTGTTTCATGAATATCTCGATGAATTTATATTAGTCTTTCTTGACTATATTTTTGTGTATTCTAAGGATGATGATGAACATGCATTGCATCTCAGGAAGACTTTACAAAAATTTAGAGAGCATAAACTATATTGTAAGATGAGTAACTGTTTTTTTGCAAAGGGGCAAGTGACTTATTTGGGGAGAGTTGTTTCTAAGGAAAGCATAGTTGACTGGCCTACACCCAAATGTGTGAGAGATGTGAGAAGCTTCCTTGGTTTGGCACAATATGAGAGGGCACACATTAGGGAGTTTTCTTGAATTGAAAATCTTATAGAATTGACAAAGAAAAACAGAGCCTTCACATGGAACAATGAGTGTCAAAATGAATTTGAAGAATTAAAACAGAAAATGATAAAAAATTTTGTGCTAAAGATACTTGAGTTAGGGAATCCATTTATTGTTGCATGTGATGCCTGTGGAAGTCAAATCGATGCGTACTTTCACAAAAAGGAAGGGTAATGGCATATGAGTCAAGGAAAATAAGGAAACATGAATTCAATTACACAACACACTACTTGGAAATGCTTGTGGTTGTTCATGCACTTAAAACATTGGAGACACTTATTGCTTGGAGTGAAGTTTGAATTAAGAACATATCATCAGAGCCTTAAATATATATTTACTCAACCCTTAATTAACAACAGATAAAAACGATGGATCGAATTGCTAAGTGAATATGATTTTGATATTAAATACTTAGTTGGAAAAGAAAACAAAGTGGTCGATGCTTTGAGTCATAAACCTTTATGCAATTTAATTTCTATTTTATCATTTGATTTTGATATTGAGAAAGAATTAAAAGAAGATATATTTTATGTAACAATCTTAAAATTTTTGGAAAAAAATCTAGGTTTTATGTTTCAGGGAAAATTTCATTTGAAAAATAATGATTTGTATTTTAATTCTTGTTTATGTATTTCTTTAGTATTTGTTTTGAAAGAAAAGATTTTGCATGACTGTCATGATGCACCTTTCTCTGCACATCTTGGTTTTTCTAGGACTTACGCAAAAGTGAAATCTTCATATTACTAGCCATGTATGAAATATGATATTAGGAGGTATATGAAAGAATGTTTGAAATGTCAACATATTAAGGCTGAATTTAAAAGGAGTCCTGGTATGTTACAACCATTACATGTGCATGATAAAAAATGGGAATCCATCTCTATGGATTTCATAACAAAGTTGCCTGTTACTAGAAGTGGGCATGATACCATCTTTGTTGTCATGGACCGTGTTACAAAGGTGGCACATTTTCTTCCCATGAGGAAAACTGATACAACTTTGCATGTTACTAAACTTTTCATAAAAGCAATTTTTAGGTTACATGGTATACCTAAAAATATAATTTCTAATAGGGATGCAAGGTTTACATCTAATTTTCGGAAAGAAACATTTCAATCCATAGGAACAAAATTACACATGAGTACTGCATTTCATCCTTAAACTGATGGTGATATCGAGAGGGTTAATAGGGTGCTTGAGGATATGTTACGTATGTATGTGAATGATAAGCAAAACAATTGGATTGAGTATTATCCTTTGGTTGAGTATGCATATAATAGTGCATGGCATTCATCTATTAAGATGACACCTTTTGAAGCAATGTAAGGCTATGATTGTTTGCTACCTCATTCACTTTTTAATTCACAAAATCAGGTTGAGGTATCTAAATAAATGCTTAAAAACATGGATTTGGAGCTGAATAAGGTAAGGAAGAACATTAAAGATGCAAAAAGAATGTCAAAAGTTATATCATGATCTCAAAAAGAGGCCCTTGGAATTCAAAACAAATGATTTGGGTATTTTTTGAAAGTGAACCCTTCTAGATCAAATCTGGTTTTAGACAAACATCGTCAATTGTCTCCATGTTATGCTGGTCCTTTTAAAATCTTAAAGAAAGGTTCTGTTGCATATTTACTTGATCTATCTTACACTTTGAAAATTCATCAAGTTTTCCATATTGGATTACTTAAAAAGTATGTTCCTAATGCTGATCACATTTTGCAGGACAAATCTAAGTTGGAGTAAGATGCCACTTTTGAGCTTGAACCGGAATTTATAATGGATAGTAGAATTAGAAATCTTAGGAATCGTGAAATAGTGGAAATTTTAGTTAAGTGGTTTGCATATCCTATTGAAGATTCAATATGGGTTTGCTTAGATGAGTTTATGGAACATTATCCTTCTTTCCAACTCAGAGGATAGAGGTCTTAAAAGAGGGGGAGAATTGTAGGATACCACATTGATTATTTGAAAAAAAAAAGATGTGTAGGTAATAATGTTTAGGATATTCTGATCATGTCTGCAAAATTTTGTAGCAATAAATGGATTAAGGTACAACAATTGGCCATCAAAATGAGTGCTTTAGGAATAATTGCTTCATCAAGCACATGAAAATGTGCAAATGAAGAATGATGATAAATTATCATAAAAAAATGTGTATAAAGACATCAACTCCATGAGGTGCACCACCACAATTAATTATAAGGAACACCAAAAGCAATGAAAAAGAGTGTTTGTGAACACTGTTACATATAATATCATGATCAACTCCATAAAAGTTTCATGCCTAATGAGCAAGTGGTTAGGAGGTTGTAGCAAAGAGAGTGGGTGAATGATGAGAAAGAAGGGTGGAGGGTGGGAAAATGGGCAAAATATGAACCAAAAGATCATAAAGCTGATTGCAAAAGACTTTTCCAAATGAGTGGAGACCAACACTAGAAAAATCATGCACCAACACCACGAAAATCTCCAAAATTATTGCCAAAAAAACCATCAAGACCTCCATCTAATGCTCTGATACCATGTAGAGAGTACATGCACATAAGCAAAATGAAAAGAAGAGTACTCAAAAGATGAAAGAGTGTGAGATACTCAAAGTGAGTAGATTGAGTTTTCCAAGAGCATGGAATGACCAAGTACAAAGTGAGGGAGAGGCCCTCAAACATCAGTTCAAGGGTAACAAGTGAGTTCAAGAATGGATCACCAAGGCTAGAGGGATAATGATAGATCATTGAGGACAAGGATCAACTAAGGGGGAAAGAACGTAATAAAGTGATAGGAAGGAGGTGTTTGAACCACACCCTTGATAGATAGGAGATGGTTGAACTACACCCTAAGAGAGAGGATTAGGAAGTAATCCTCAACCATAGCTTTTGGGGCAAGTGGTTAGACCATCACATTCCTAACCAAGAGATTGTGAGTTCAATTCCTTACATAAGGCATTTACCCTAAAGCTTTATGAAAAGCTTCAAACTTTTCCCATGGAAGAGGTTTGGTGAATATGTCTAGCACATGAACTTATATAGGCATATATACCAAATCAATATCTCTTGCATGAAGGTGCTCTCTCACATAGTGATAATGCACCTCAATATGTTTTTTCCATGCATGAAATACTGTATTTTGTGCAACAACTAGCACACTTTGACTATTAGTGAGAATATGTGTAGCGACATCAATCTCCATGCAAAGATACATCAATGGGCATCTCACCTATATACATTCCAATATACGTCTGAAAATTGCCCTATACTTAGCTTCACAGCTCAATGTCATCACTATAGGTTGCTTCTTACTCAACCAAGATATGCATGAGTCCCCAAGAAAAAAGCAATTGCCACTAGTGGACACACGAGTATCATAACAACGAGCCCAAGCACTATCTATAAAGGCATGCAATCATGGCTAAATATCTTTGCCATAAAAGAGACCTAAACTCAAAGTGCCTTTGAGATAGCTAAACACACGTTTCACCAATTGCCAATGCCTAGTGTCAAGGCTATGCATGAATTGAATCAATTTGAAAACTACATATTGTATATCAGGCCTTGTGTTGCACGCATATATAAGACATCCCACAACTTGTTGATAAAGACAATTGTCAAATGCATCACTAGAATCCTCAATTGAGAACCTAAATCCTGTCTCCATTGGTATGGAAACCGGCTTGCAATCCTCAAAGTCAAAATGCCAAAGTAGTTTTTCAACATACTTTTCTTGATGCATAACAATTCCCCCCTCGATGGATACAAATTGGATGCCAAGATAGTAGCTCAAAAGACCAAGATAAGTGAAATCACAAGTATGCTGCAAATTAGTTATAAGGATGTCAAGATTTGCATTACATGACCGAGTCCAAAGTATACCATCAACATAAAGAACAAGCACAATACGATCAGCTCCATCTTTGCATACATAGAGCATGATTTCAATTGTACTACATGTGGAGCCAAGAGCGATCAAGTGCTTATAGATTGTGTCATACCATGCATGTGGATCTCACGCATGCAGATGCATACACATCACATACACATGCATACATATACATGCATACAAATGTGTAAATGCATGCACATACACACATATATCAAACACACATGGAGCTACATACACATCACACACACCTACACATGCTTATACATCTAAATGGAGACATCTTACCCAACTACATAAGTGGATGCAGAGTCAAAAAGTACATGGAGCCATTGACAAAACAAATGTTGACTCGACTATTAGGAGCTCAAAACCAAAAGAAAGAAGAAGAAAAGATATTAGAAGAAGCAAGGCTAGAAGCCTTAGAGAAAATTAGGAAAAGGAAACAATGGATTTGAGAGCATGATGAAAGGTATTTTCAAGGATAAGAGCCTATTCCCATGGGGAACTACCAAACTACCCAGGTAGAAACCCTAGTAAATAAACTACGACAACCATAATTGAATTTAGGGATTGGTAGGGAAGAATATCAATTGGTGGATTCTTTAATCGACACAAAAGTGGTTCTAGGTAGTGTATGCGCTTCATTAGTTGAAAAACTAAAGATGCAACTCGCTCCAACCAAGGCTTACATGATAGCGATCAAAGGTAAGATTATTGAGTGTTTAAGAGAAGTAATTTTTTCCTTACACCTAGGAAATAACACAATGCAGTAAAGACTTTTGGTTTGTAAGAATTCAAAGCTCTTAGAAGAACTGATTGTAGTTCAAGATTGGATTTACAAATATGAGGTTATGATACATCTTGTGCAAGGATACATATCAACCAAGATAGTACATAGAGAAGTCTTTAGTCTCCTAGATGAGAAACCTCTAAAGACTCTATGCATGGAAAAACCTAATGTCCCTATTCAAAGTATAAATGTAAGTGAAACCCAACTAAAACCCTTGCCTACTCATTCCGCCATCCTATCTAACCTGAGTGCTAGTGGAGAATCTTGCTCCACTACATGTAATCGACCCATCCTTCCTTCTCAAGAAATAATTACCAAGAGCCCAAGTAAGGTTATCCATTCTCTAGAGAAATGTGGAGTGCTAACTTATCCCTTATCTAGAAGAACTCGACAACGATATTGCAAAGGCATCAAACCAATATGGATTGGAAAGGATCAACTTCAGGAATATAGATGCAAGAGGGCACATGTACAAAAGAAAAACCGTAGAAAGAAAGGGTGTAGCAAGAAACAAAGAGTACTACATGGCAACTCAATGATAATTCAATTGTGGATACCCAAATGCTTAATGGAAGCCCAACAACCACAAAGGCAAGTATGGATACCCAAAAAGTCATTGGAGAAAGCAAAGCAAGAATTACAAGTAATAACCAAGATCGGTGGCATCCTGACAAAGCCCATCAAAGCCTCCCATGAAGGCAAAACATGATTAGGAGACTAGACACTAGAAACTTAGGTGCTAACAAAAATACTAGATCCGTTCAAGACCCAAACCATGCACCTATGGTATTCCCACATGAAGAATATGAACCCCATGGTTAGGTTGAAATCTTAGCCATGATGGACATAGATATAAATGAGGAACAATGGACACCTCATTGTGATGAAGACGGCTATGACATCTCAATATTCATGATAAAGCCTCTCATGTTTGATCGAGTTGTCAAAGAGTGTGAGCCTAGTACTTCTATACTAATGAAAGTGATTGCGGAGGATGATGAATCCATCATCATGGAGGCCTTTTGTGCTTCAAAAGAGGAGTACCTTTATTTGGTAGGTGTTAAGACTCAAGAACAAGAAGCAGTAAATATGAGGTGAAGTTATCTACATTGGAAGACACCAAGAGTAGTACGAAGAAAAGAAAGAAAAAGTACCCCACACAAGAAGAGGAAGAATCCTTATTCAGAGTGCCAGATAATTTCACAAGACATGAAATAGAGGATAGGAAAATCATGATTAGAATTCCTAAAAGAGAAGAACTCGTAGGAGAAATGTATGATAATGATTAGAATAAGAAGATAGTAGTAACAATTGAAGATGGAGAAGAGAGATATACTTATAGAAGACATGACTTGAGTGAAGAAGAATAATGAGAGTTGATTGAATTGTTACAAGAGTATAGAGATGTATTCGCTTGGAGCTACAAGGGCATGAAAGGAGTGGATCCATACATCTATTCTCATAGGATCTGGATGAAGTTATAAGCCAAGCCAACCAAGCAGAAGCCGTACACTTATAATGACAATTATGCATCCAAAATAAAAGAAGAAATAGATCGCTTGATAGAAGTAGGATTTGTCTATGAGATTGAGCATATGGAATGGTTATCCCACATCATTGTATTGCCGATGGTTTTCTTTGTGTCCATGACACTATGTGTCATTCATAGATGATTGTAGAAGATAAAATATATTGTACATTATGAAACATAAAGATGAAGTGTTTTCATGTTTAAAAAAGTATTTAGCTCTTGTGGAGAACCAAATAGATAAAGCCCTAAAAATACTAAGGTCAGATGGAGGGGGAGAATATTTCTCCCAGAACAAGCTTACCTCGAAAATGAGCTCTCCAGCCCTTTTTATAGTTTTTTGAGTGGTTTTGGCCCTGTCCAGACCTAGTGTCCGACCTAGTTAAAAAATAGGTTCCAGGGCTTATTCGGGGACTCAAACGGAGTCTAAAAATTATGAAAATTGGTAGGATGGTAGTTCTAATACTCCTCAAGCTCGAGGACTCCTCGGCTTGAACAAAATGGAGTTACAAAAACGGAAAATGGTATTTACAATGGTTTTTAATGATGAAAATCAGTATTTTTATAGGGATTTCTTCTGAAAATTTGACAGGTGCTTCTTGGAGCTCCCTACTTGCTCCTTGTTCTTGTGTGTCCACTTCCTTGATGCACTTCCATGCTTTGTACTTGACCTTGAGCTTCAACACTCCCCCCCCTCTTGAGTCTGTCATCCCTAACAGACCCTTGTTGTAGTGGTTGTTCCATGTAGTACATTGAGAGATAGTATCCTTTACGTCCAACAGGAGCGATCCATCTTCCCAATGTAGCCTGGTTGTTTGTCTGGTTCTTCACTTTGCCACTGCTAGCTCTTGCAGGTTGTAGTCCCTTTGTATGTACTTCTTCCTTGTATTCCATCTTGATGGTGCATTTGTGAGATGTGAAAATTGTTAGTTGCTCCTAAGAGATGGTTAATGTTGATTATGAGCAACTCTCGGTGGTGGATTGCTTGTGTGCTCCTATCGTTGTCACCTTGATGCCTGCTGGTTCTTCCCAAGATGGCCTTCATATTTTTCATGCCAAGTATTTGTAACCCATAATGGATGATGGGTAAGTGCATTAGTGCATGGGTTGGAAGAAGAATGTGCCTTGTGCACGGCCTTGTAATGTAGCCCTATGCATGCATACTTGGGAAATGCATCGGAAGAATTATGGTGCAAGAGGTTGGGTCTTGAGCTAAGTGCTCAAGGGTATGCCGACGAAGAGGTTTCCTAATCTATCATGGTTATAGCATTGTTGAAGCATGCACATCTTACCATGGTGAAAGGTCTGTTGATCTTCATCTCTTCGTGTTGTAGTTCCATCATGGTGTTTGACCATCGGCTTCTTTTTTGTTGATGGATGTCCTTGTTGATAGTTTGCTGATGAGCATTTTCAAGCACATAGTCCTCTTCTTTTCTTTCTTTTTTTTTTTTAATCAATATCACAAAGCAGGAAGAAAGAGGTTAGTACCAACAAAACATTGTACATATGTCATGTGTGTCTCATGTGCCTGGGATTTCTCAATGGACAGCCGTGTAATGTGGCCCTATGTTGGTGCATACTTTGGAAGTGCATGACCTCAATGGTGCAAAAGACAGGGTTATGCCAAAGGTACATGGTTGCCGTATGTCGAGGCTTTTGATGTTACTTGCATACTTGATGCATTCTTTGTTTGGAGGTGTTGATTGGATCGCGAAATGATGTAATCCTCCTGATTGGAACCCATTTTAGAATAGTATTTGTCTGCGTACAAGTCCTTGTTGACTTCTTCATCTTTGGTTGATTGCTTGAACTTTGTATCCGTCCAAACCCATATCCTTGATGATTGTCTTCTTACTTCTGTCGAAGGGTTGATTTTATCTTCTTGTGGTCTTTGTGCTCTCTTCTTACCCTTTCCCCTCCTTGGCTTCTTCGTTGAGTCCTTTAGCATGGTGGGGAGCATAGGCCATTGGGTATGTAAGAGCTTCTTGGGTACCCACATCTGTAATCGCCGTTGTTGAGCTGCAGCTAATTTCTTAGGCACCCAGATTTGTCGGAGACCTGGTGGTTGAGCTTGTCCTTGTTTCTTGCTGCTTCTTTTGGCGTGATTAGCCCGCTTGGATGGAAATTGTTGCGGCAAAGCTGGTGGTTGCTCTCCTTTTCTAACCCATATCTGCTTCGTGCATGGAGTTTCTTTCTTCTTGAGTTTTGTCTTTGTAGTTGATATAGCGGTTCTCTTGGGCTGTGTTACTTGCTTCTTTGGTCGAGTTGTTGTGACTGCTTTAGTCTTTGAGCAAGGGGAGGAGTCTACTTGTCTTTGAGCCTGTTCTTCCATGATTGAGTTCTTCTGGAACATAGAGCTTTGGACACATACAACATCTTTTTTGCTAAGATGAGTCTTAGACAAACTAAGAGATTGTGCGACATCTGGATTTGTGGGCATGCAATTCTCTAATTCTAATGTAATGCATTGTTCCTTTATCCAAACTTGAAGAAGTTGACTTCTTAGGTTCAAGTTGACTGCATGGTCGTAAATCCAATCTTGACCCAAAACAAGTGGCTCTGTAAGGTCCTCATCATGACACACTAGCATTTTGACTTTCATTGGAACATCTTGAAGGTAGATGGGAAGTTCCACCTCACCCAAACAAGGGGTTTCCACACCTCCCAAACCTATGAGATATGCTTCTATGGGCTTGATGTCCAATTGCAGGTCTTGGCAGTATGACAGTCTAACTGCACTAGTTGCTGCACCTGAATCAACCAATGCTCTCACAGTCCTTACACTCTTTCCTTTTCCTACCTCTATAGTCACAAAGGGGCGTCGATCGATGATTCGAGAAGTCATATTGCCCAATTTTTGGCACATTTCCATGTGATATTTTGGGGATTTTGTGTTGACATCTAGGCCTAGTCGACTCAACTTATTTCGCCTTATGCGCTCTCTAACCTCTGCCTGTGCTTCTTCTCTAACCCTTAACTCCTCTTCTTTTCGCTTCTTAGCAATGGTGAGTCTCATTAGCATATCCTCTGTAAGAGGTTCTTGATATAGCTTGACTCGGCATCCACTAATATAGTTTGGTAGGATATCACCTTCTAAAGTGGCCAATTGAACCGCACCGCTAGTGGAAATTCGATTAATGATCATGGGTCCATATCCTCATTTTTCCAACTTATAGGCATGTTGCTTTAGCGTGTAAACCAGCACTAGATCTCCTTCTTTCAATCCTTTATCCTTTATATGGGCGTCAAAGTATGCCTTTTGCCGTTTCTTTGTAGCATAAATGCCTGCTGCTGCTCGTAGCCTCGTCTCACCTAAGCGTTCTAGATCAAAGATCCTGGAAGACAACTCATGTCCATTCCACTCATGCTCTTGTGATACTCTTAAAGCTGGGATTAGGAAATCTAATGGTAGCACAGCATTCTGTCCGAAGACCATCTGAAATGGGGTGGCATTGAGTACCATTTTGTAGGCAACTCGGTATGCCCAAATAGCATGATGAAGTTTTTTGTCCCAATCAGAGCGTTTATTATTTACGAGTTTTGTCAATACATTACATAGGATCTTATTTATGCTCTCGGCTTGTCCGTTAGCTTGTGGGTGATAGGGGGCAGACTTCTTATGTATCACCATGAATTCTTGAAGGATATTTTCAATGACCTCATTCAAGAAGTGCGTACCTCTATCACTGACCAACTCTATTGGTAACCCGTATCTAGTGAACATGTTTTCGAATAAGAACTTAGCCGTCGTTTGAGCATCATTCTTTGTTGTGGCTTTTACTTCCACCCATTTTGTAAGGTAATCTATGGCTACAATAATGTACTCTGCATGGGAGTTCCTAGCTGGGGGGTTAATAGGACCTACAAAGTCTATACCCCACTTCAAAAATGCACGTCCTCCCATCATTCCAATCCTGTACTATTTGCAATTGTCGTAGGAAGGGTCTTCCTAGGATCATCTCATAGACATTGTTTTTCTCAAAGTCACATATAGCAAATGTATGTTCAAACTCTACACCACAAGTGGTTAGAGTTATCCCTTCAAGCAATCCTAGAGGTCTTTCAAAATGACCATCTGCCATTTGAAGCTTCATTCTTGTTGGTCTCAACGTGGGTTTGCCCCATCGCTTCCACAAGGAGGTGGTCGCAATAGCAACACCAGCACCTGAATCTACGATTGCTTTGGTTGTGTAACCTTGATAGGTGATCGGAAGATAAGTATTACCTTCTTCACCTTCACTCATATCCCCTATTTTGTCTAGAGGTATCTCTGGAACTTTTTGCTTAGAGCCTGCTTTTGGCATACTGGAATCAAGTTCTGGAACCTGATCCTTCACATGATTCCATAGCTCGGGTTTTGCTTTGAGCATCTCTTCCACAGTGAGATGACACTGAACCTTAGTGTTCTTCATGACATCAGTGTTTCTTGGAACCACTGAGTCCTCATTTCTTACCAATATTGTGGGAGCTCTGATATGAAGAGATTCAGATTCCCATGGGCTTGTGAATTGTGGCAACTCTTGTAAAGAATTAGATTCGAAATCTAATCTCTCATCCTCTTGTTGCTCTGCTTGGTCTCCATAGATAGACGGAATGTCTTGGGGAAATCGATCATGAAGATCATCAATCTCAGGAATAGGAGGGGGATTACCCTTCTCCTTGGCCCATTTCTCTTCTTGTATTTCCCACAAGAACTCTTGAGAGTACTGTTGCATTGAAAGAGGTGTTCCATCGTCCACGGAATCAAGAACATACGCTTTTTTTGGTGGTGAGCTTTCTCTTTCAACAATTGGTTGAGCCTGTGGAGGTAAAGAAACCTGCGGCTTGTTTACCAACTGCTCTAATCTTTCTAGTAAGCCTTGGAAATGCAAATTTGGCTTGACAGAGTTTGTCTGATTGAACTTTTGACTAGTCTTAAGCATAGATAATAGCTAATTGAGATATAAACTAGGCTTATTATTAGGTGACATAAAAATGATCTTTTAG
Organism: Ceratopteris richardii; assembly: GCA_020310875.1. Classification (NCBI taxonomy): domain Eukaryota; kingdom Viridiplantae; phylum Streptophyta; class Polypodiopsida; order Polypodiales; family Pteridaceae; genus Ceratopteris; species Ceratopteris richardii. Next base: position 104,172,871 of record CM035429.1, read on the forward strand.
GGTATATCTGAACAAAGGAATCATTGAAAAGCCAATCTCTAAGAGTAAGTCTTCTCAAGTTGCAATTACAACTGAGAATTGCTAAGTTAAATTTTCATTGTGACATGAGCACCAAAAATGCTCTTCAATAGAAATAATACTTACAAATCTAAGAGGTAATATGTCTCATTTGATTAGAATAAAAGAAGGTTTGATGCCAAGGTTAAAGGTAAAGTTACCTTCACTACAATGGGAGTACAAGCAATATGGTACGTCATGTCTAGGCTTACATTGATCATGCATATATATAAATACTTGTACCATTCATTAGATGGAAAATTGAAAGGATAATGAATGCACATTCTTTTGAGATTCAAGCGCTTATAAGAACATATGATAATGTTCTATTAACATGCGAAGAAAAGAGTGTATTAGATTTTTATCACCATTTTGAGGTATCATATGTAATCCAAATTTATTGTTTTTTGCTTATATATCTGCTATTTTGATCTTTTTCTACAAGTGTGTAGCTTCAAAATTGACAATCCATCTCCAAGACTTTTGGAAGCATCCAAAGTTGGCACTTCAAAGATTGTTTATAGCCAGGGATTGCTTAAAAGCTAGTCAAATTTGGATGCAAGGGGGTCTTTGCTCAAGTGTTTGATTTGAAAAAGTTTTGGTATGCTAGAAAGTTGGAAATATTTCTTAGAAGCTTTCCAATGGTATAAAGATCACCACAATTGAAGCTGATTTTCTTTTTGCATAGAAAAATAGTGTTCAAATACCAAGTTTTGATAGTTTTGGTGATGGATTTGGCGGCATTGTCACCAATCATTTGGCATTTTTAAACACTTCCAAGAATTTACTCACAAGGCTTACGAAGTGCTTCGACTTGTATTTTAGATTAGTTTTTATAATAAAAACCATTATAACAACGTGAATTATAAGTGCATGTAGATTTGTATATTGGTTCACCCATAGTGGAACCAAAGGTTGTATTTATACACAAGGAGATGGTAAATGCCTAGCGTGAACATTGTATTTGTACTTTTAGATGAGTAAACACATAATGCCTACCTCGAGCAGGGTATTTAGGCAAGGGTTTGAGTGCATTAGAGGGGAAGGACATGGTTGGGCACATATGCACATGCACATGCACAATTCACTAGCTATTTCATCATCATCCACAGATGCACCATCATGGTGTAAAAGTATCTTACACCTGCAAAGAAGAATAAGTCCATTCAAACTCAAAGCTTTAGGAAAAGAAAATAAACATACACAAAACTATGAATGAAGTATCTCTATAGTGTAACCTTAATGATAAGTATCATTTAATATTTGACTTATTCCAAGAAATTTTATAGTTAAACTTGAATTAAACTTGAAAAAGGTAGCAACCATTCATGTTCAAAATATAGTGACCCCATTTAAGGATCGAAAATTAAACACTTAAAAGCAATTAAGAACAAGAAAACTCATTCAATTCAAATGGGAGTAAAGAAAGAGAATCAAGTTAATCAAGTAGTTCCTAAGTAAGCCTTGAAACAGATAAATTGGTACTTAAGTATTATGATTTGTATATCCAAATATGTATCAATCTCGAAGAGATTTCCTAAGATTTGGAACTGGAAAAACATTAGTAGATGCTTAAATTGGGAATATGAAAGGCATTAGTGGATGCTTAGAATTGATTTTAGGGGGAAACCTCTAGAAAATCCCTAGAGTGAGCTATTGAGCTTTGTAGATAGAGAAAGAGATCTTAAGATTAAGAATAGCTCTTTATTACAATCTCTTGATCAATAGGAAATGGTCAGACTTGGATTTAGATTATTGAAGTAGCTGCAACTAGAACTACTATAGGTTTTGCTAAGGTTCTAGAAATAATTCATGAAGTGACATGAGAAAATAGTTTTTGCCTCTTAATTTTAGAGTCCTAGGTAGGATTGGACTATGCCTTGGGAAGATTTAGGTACCCTAGAGGTCAAAGGAGTCAAGTGATTCCAAAGGACCTAAGAGGTTGATTTTAAGGCAAGCGTCTCTGCTTAAAGGATCTTAACTTAGTAGAGCATTTAGGATATTATCGCAACAAACTATAAAGGAAAAGGAATAATTGGATCGATCACATCTCAAAGTGCAATAAAATGCAAGTATTCCTAATGACGATATTTGTCAGAGTAGATAACACCACAGAAATCTATAAAAGAACAAGTAACCAATTCAAAAGAACATTGCAACATGGTTTTATTTGGGAAAATTGGGACTAGTATACAAAAATTATGAACCTTAGATCAGGTAGATACCTAGGTCAGGATAGACAAAGCATCAGATTGTTTAAAGTTGGTGTCAATCACACAACTAGGTCATGGGTACAACAACTTAGTGATTATTCCTACATGCTAAGTTTGGAAACAAGTGATTCGGAAATGTCTTTTAGCATGGAAAACCCCATAGGTAGCTCAGGCACTACCTATTTACAAACACCAGAAGGTCCCTATAAAATGTAATTGGAATATATTAGGACAAACCGATTAGATGCTCACATCTATGAGGATGGGTTGTGAAGATCCATTGTCCAACTTAAAAACCTAGATCAACCCTTTAGACTTGAACACCTAGTGTTCAAGTTTGAAGAGGGTTCTTATATTGACAAGCAAAGAACCATGTATGTGGTCACCAGCTTACCAAATAGGATAGATAAGTTTGGATCAATAATACTAGCATCTGATATAGGAGAGCCTGATCTAAAAAAAGAAGGACAAGAACCTAGAACTCCTCAAGCAAAGTCTATCCTGTCCAGGATACTCACACCATAATGGATTCCTCAGGATAAATCAGCCATAGAACTCTTTGTTAACCAAAAAATTAATGAAGTTTTTTGGAGATTTAGATTAAAAAAATTCAAGGATTTAATAGGAGTTTGTATTTACAAATTCAAGGACCTAGAGATCCCTAGTAAGGTAATCTATCTTGATAACATCTTGGAGAGAGTATTCGTGGTGACAAATCAAAATAGGCTTGTTTATGAATGGATGGGGAAACCAATGTTTCTTTTACATACATCCAGTACCTATCATGATCAAGTAAGTGTGGGATTGTCCCATGTTCTAGAAGCACAATGAGAACAAACCAGAGAGAGACCTGAGATAAGCGTTGCACACATTGTGGGCAAAGATAGATCATGACTTGAAAGTGAAAGACCTAAAAGAGAGAGACATAGAGCACATAGGCATGAAAGAGATGCATAGGATTTCCCATTGCCTAGACCCCGAGAGTAACCAAGAACCCTTAGACCCTCCCAAGTGATCAAGAAAATGAAAAACTACTTTGATGGGTCAAGAGATCCTTATGATCATGTGGTGGAGTTCAAACAAGTGTTAAGAGCTGAAGAGGTTGAGGACTTGTCCACTGAGTTCAAGGCATTTGGTTTGAACCTCAAGGGTATTGCCTTAGCTTGGTTTCAGTTCCTAAATAGTCAAAATTACCTAAATATAGGTCAACTATGAGAAGCTCATCATGGAATTTTCCAAGAGTGGCATCAAGCATAACACATCATCCTTGATCCACACCTTCAAGCAGACACCCCAAGAAATAGCTCGACTAATCATACGCAAATTTAAACAATACGTGGAAAGATGTCCCACACTTGAATTACCTACACAAGAAAAACAAGTTTCCTTGTATTTAGATGGACTTCTAAGTGTGAAACTTAGATCATTTATATCTCAAGGAGCCAATCACACTATATCAATGCTTGAGAATGTGTATTGACATAGAAGAAAACTTGGGTGAGGAGTTAAAATTTCCCAAACTCTATAAGGATTCTAACAATTCTACTAGTCATACTTCCAGACCCTACACTTAGATAGATGAGCTAGCTAAGCAAGTTTCCACAAATCTAGGAGCTCAAAATAGACAAACACCTAGGGTCACCTTGTTGAAGTGATGTTATACTTGCGGAGGTGGCCACATGGCTAACGTATGCCTAATGCAAAACCAGAACATGAGACAACTGAATGCTTCATATTGCACTATTGAGAGAAAATACGTGAACCATACGGCTCAAGATTGTCCGTATAATAGGCAGGCCGTCAGACAAACTTATCAACAACCTTACCAACATGGTAGGTATGAGAACCAATACCAATAGCCATATTATAGGCCACAACAACAATATCAACCTCAATACTAATAGCAATATTAGGCACCATATAGGCCACAATCGGTCTTAGGAAACCAACCGCCACCTCTTGTCGATATGATTCTAGTTAAGTATGCAATGTCAGAGGGGAACCCTAATAGAGCATTGGTGTCGATGACCCCTTTGGTCTCAAAAGATGACCCTCATGCTCAGAGTTCTAACTACACCCATGAAGATAGTCCATGAGCTTATTACACAGTCACCCGAGCATAGTGAGAATTATCCGTATCAATATGAGGCATTACCTATGGAACCAAATTGGGAGCCAGAATACTCCAATGCCATGTACACCAATCCTAGCCCCTGGGCCCAATTGTAATAAATGAGAACATAAGCCCCTAGAGGACCATGTTTTAGATGTCAAGGTGACCATTTCACTCATGAATGTCCCCACCCACCAACTCCAAGACAAGGACAAAACATCACAATACAAGGCTTTTGTCCTGAGTGCAACAAAGAACATCTCTCGAGAAATCATCCAAGGAACCACTCTAGTGAGCCCTAGGTTACACCCATTAATGTGGTAGGCCTATGAGTGGATTCAAGTTCAAGTAGCATTAACATGGCTCCTATACAGGCAGTCACTAGGGCAGAAGCCTTAAAACAGGCTAAACTAGTTGAATAATTAGAGTCAAGTGAATTAGGAGATCCTAGCAAGAGAAAAACAAGAAGTTGGAAGGATACCAAGGAGAAGGCCAATCGTAAGTGGGCTAGAAATTTATCCAAACTAAAAGAAATCTTGAGAGACACAAAAATAAAAATTACAAACATTGCATCTCAAAACCCCTCGCATGCCATAACTCCATCCACTCCACTTCATCCCATCCCACCACTCATTGTGAATAGACCACAACCAGGGCCTATTTTTGGAGATCCAACCCCGAAAGGCTTGGACATGATGTTCAAGGCCTACGAGGTTCAACTTCAAGAAGGGCCACTAGCGGCAAACCTAGAGAAAAGTTACCCTAGAGCAGATTTAAAGATTGAATGAACAAAATTTTGCGTAAACATGGTAGGACTAGCTCAAGCTATGCTCGAGGCTAATCAATTGTTCAATCAAAAAAATTCTATCAAATCGGATTTGCATTTCCAAGGCTTACTAGAAAGATTAGCGCAATTGGTAAACAAGCCATATGTATCTTTACCTCCATAGTTTCAACCAATTGTTGAAAGAGAAAGCTCACCACCAACAAAAGTTTATGTTCCTGATTCCATGAATGTTGAAACACCTCTTTCAATTGAACATTACTCTCAAGAGTTCTTGCAGGAAATACAAGAAAACAAATGGGCCAAGGAGAAGGGTAATCCCCCTCCTATTCATGAAATTGATGATCTTCATGATCGATTTCCCCAAGACATGCCATCTATTTACGCAGGCCAAGCAGAGCAACAAAAAGATTAAACATTAGATTTTGGATCCAATTCTTTACAAGAGTTGCCACAATTCATAGGCCCATGGGAATCTGAATCTCTTCATATCAGAGCTCCCACAATATTGATAAGAAATGATGACTTGAATAAACACTAAAGTCATGAAGAACACTAAGGTGCAGTGTCACCTCACCTTAGAAGAGCTTCTCAAAGTAAAACCTGAGATGTGGAAACATGTGGTGAATCATGTTCCAGAAGTTGGTTCCAATGTGTCAAAATCAGGCTCTAAGCAGAAAGTCCTAGAGATACCTCTAGACAAAATAGGAGACATGAGTGAAGGTGAAGAAGGTAATATTTATCTTCCAATCACCTATCAAGGTTACACAACCAAAGCTATCTTAGATTCGGGTGCTGGTGTTGTGATTGCAAACACCTCCTTTTGGAAAAATATCTCTTTGTTCATGTGTGAACCCTTTCTAGAAGAGTGTGACTCTAATGAGGTCATAAAAGAAGAAGAGGATGGTGATGATCTAGAGTCCATTGTGATGGATAGTTGCTTTGAATAAGAGGAGCACTATCTGGAAAATGTAGGAGTATTTACCCAAAAGAAGAAAAACCTCTCACAAGCATTAAGATTGTAAATTCAAGGGATGAAAGTGAAAGTAGTCAAAAGAAAAAGAAAAGAAAAGCAGTGAAACAAGCAGAGGAGGAATCATTGTTTGAAGTTCCAAAGAATTTCAAGAAATATGAAGTCATAGATCGGAAAATTTTGGTAGGAATTCCTAAGAGAGAGGCCATCACAGGAAAAGCATATGGTAATAAAGAAAAGACCAAAAAAATTATAGTAACCATTGAAGAGAATGAAGAGCTATGTATGTACATAGGAGAAGACCTAAGTGCAAAAGAAGAAGTAGAGCTTGTAGCTTTGTTAAGCGAATATAGGGACATGTTTGCATGGACCTATAGAGACCTAAAGGGGGTAGGTCCAAAAATATGATCTCATATGATCCCCATGACGACTTACACCAAGCCCACCAAACAGAATCCCTATACATATAACGACACTTATGTAGCCAAAATAAACCAAACAAGCCAAAAGCACAAATAAGATCCTATGTAATGTATTGATAAAACTGGTAAATAATAAACATTCTAGCTGGAATAGACAATTTCATCATGATGTTTGGGCTTACTGAGTTGCCTACAAAATGGTACTCAATGCCACCTCATTTTAGATGGTCTTCAAATAGAATGTTGTGTTACCATTAGACTTCTTGATCCAGACTTTAAAAGTAGCACAAGAGCACGAGTGGAATAGACACAAGTTGTCCTCCAAGATATTTGATCTAGAATGCTTAGGTGAAACTAGGCTATGAGGGATAGTAAGCATCTACACGACAAAGAAAAGACAAAAGGCATACTTTGATGTAGACATCAAGGATAAAGGATTGAAAGAGGGAGACCTAGTGATGACTTATACACTAAGTAGCATGCTTGTAAATTGGAAAAATGAGGATATGGACCAATGGTCATTAATAGAAATTTCACTAGCAATGTAGTTCAATTGGCCACTCTAAAAGGTGACATATTGCTAAACTATATTAGTGGATGTCGAGTCAAGATATATCAAGAACCTCTTACAGAGGATATGCTAATGAGACTCAACATTTCTAAGAAGCGAAAATAAGAAGAGTTAAGGGTTAGAGAAGAAGCACATGTAGAGGCTAGAGAGTGCATTAGGCAAAATAAGTTAAGGTGACAAGGCCTAGATGTCAATCCCCATGCCCCAAGATATCACATGGCTATGTGCACCAAAAAGATTACACGTCCTAGCATCATAGATAGATGACCATTCATCATGGTTGAGCTAGGGCATGGCACCTCAAATAAGATGATCAAAGCTTTGATTGATTCTAGAGCTGCTAGTAGTCCAATTAGGTATCATGCTAGGCATGGAAATTAAGCCATTAGAAGCTTATTAAGTGGGCTTTGGAGGCATAGAAACCCCTTGTATTGGTGAGCTAGACATTGCTATCCTCTTAAAAGATGTTTTGACAGTAAAGTTGCTAGTTTTCCATGGTGAGGACATGACAGAACATATGATATTAGGGAAATATTGGTTGTATGATATACAAAAACTCTTGCAAAGAATTAGATTGAAAATCCAATATTTCATCCTCTTGTTGCTCTGCTTGGTCTCCATAAATAGATGGGATGTCTTGGGGAAATTGATCATGAAGATCATCAATTTCAAGAATAGGAGGGGTATTACCCTACTCCTTGGCTCATTTCTCTTCTTGTATTCCCCGCAAGAACTCTTGAGAGTACTCTTGAATTGAAAGAGGTGTTCCATCATCTGTGGAATTAGGAACATAAGCTTTTGTTGGTGGTGAGCTTTCTCTTTCAACAACTGGTTGAGCCTGTGGAGGTAAAGAAACTTGCGGTTTGTTTACCAACTGCTCTAATTGGTTTGATAGAATTTGTCTGATTGAACAATTGATTGGCCTCAAACATAGATTGAGCTAGTTCTACCATTTTTATGCACATTTTGGTCCGTTCAATCTCTAAATATGCTCTTGGATAGATCTTTTCTAGGTTTGCAACTGTTGACCCTTCTTGGAGTCGAGCTTGGTAGGCCTTGAACATCATGTCCAAGTCTTCTGGGGTTGGATCTGCAAGAACAGACTCTGGTTGTGGTCTATTTTCAATGGGTGCTGGGGTTTGATGAGGTGGAGTGAATGGATTTTCAGTATGCAAGGGGTTGTGAGATGCAATGTCTTCTATTTTTCTTTTTGCATCTTTTAGGCTTTCTTCTAGTTCAGATAACTTTTTATTCCACTTACGATTGGCCTTCTCCCTAGTATCCTTCCATGTTCTTGTTTTCCTCTTACTAGGCTCTCCTCATTCACTTGACTCTAATTGTTCAGCTGGTTTATCTTGTTTTAATGCTTTTTCCCTACTAACTACATGTAGAGGAGCCACATTATTGCTACTAGCACTTGAATCCACAACTAAGCCAACCACACTAATGGGTGTAACCTTGAGCACACTAGAGGGGTTCCTCAGACAATCTCTCGAGAGATGTTCTTTGCCGCACTCAGGACAAAATCCTTGTATTGCGATGTTTTGTCCTTGTCCCGGAGCTAGTGGGTGGAAACATTCACAAATGAAATGGTCGCCCTAACATCTAAAACATGGTCCTATAGGGGCTTGTGTTCTTACTTGCCTCGATTGGGGTTGGGGTTAGGATTCGTGTACATGACATTGGAGTATTTTGGCTCCCAATTTTGTTCCATAAGTGGTGTCTTGTACTGATAGGAATAATCCTCACTATGCTCTGGTGACTCTATGTAATAAGCTCGTGGACTATCTTCATGGGAGTAGTCTGAACTATAATCATGAGAGTCATTTTTTGAGACCAATGGGGTTAGTGGCACCAATGCTCTATTATGGTTTTCCTCTACCATTGCATACTTAGCTAGAATCACATTGGCAGGAGCTGAAATGGTTGTGGCCTATATGGTGCCTGATATTGCTGTTGTGGCTTATAATATGGCTGTTGGTATTGATTCTGATACCTACCTTGCTGATAAGGTTGCTGATAAGTTTGTCTAATATCCTACCTATTGTATGGACAATCTTGAGCCATATGGTTTGTGTATTTTTTCTCAATGGTGCAATATGGATCATTAGGGTTTCCTTGGGGTTGAGCCATCATTGGGCAAACATTAGCCATGTGATCTCCTCCACAGTTGTAACATCGCTTCAATGAGGTGACCCTTTGTGGTTGTCTATTTTGGACTCTAGCTTCTTGGCAACTTGCTTAGCTATTTCTTCTATCTCATTAGAGGTTCTGGACGTTTGACTAGTAGAACTATCACAATCCTTATAAAGTTTGGACAATTCTAAGTCCTCACCCAAGTTGGCTTCTATGTCAGTGCACATCCATACACACTCTTCTATAGATCTAGGCTCTTTCAAGTACACATATGATCTTCACTTGGTGCTTAATAAGCCATCTAAAAACAATGCCACTTGTTTGGCTGGTATTGGCAACTCTAGAATAGGGTGTCTTTCCAAGTACTGTCTAAAACTTCTACCTGCAAGTCACACTGTTTCTTGGGGTGTCTGCTTGAAGCTGTGGATCAAGGATGATGCGTTATGCCTGATACCACTCTTGGAAAATTCTTTAATGAATTCTTCTAGCAATTGACCTATGTTTTGGTAATTGCGACTATTTAGAGGTTGAAACCAAGCTAAGGCAGTACCCTTGAGAGTCAAACCAAATGCCTCAAACTATGTGAACAAGTCCTCAACTTGTTAAGCTCTTAACACTTGTTTCAGCTTGGCCATGTGATCATAAGGATCTCGTAAACCATCAAAGTAGTTCTTCATTGCCTTGACCACTTGAGAGGGTCTGAGGGTTCTTGGGTGCTCTCACAATCTAGGCAATGGAAAATCACGTTCATCTCTTTGGTGCTTATGTGCTCGATGTCTCTCTCTTTCAGGTCTTTCACCCTCCAATCCTGATCTATCTCTACCCATATTGTGTGCAAAGCTTACCTCAGGACTCTCTCTCGTCCTTTCCCTCTGGGTTTCATGAGCGTGTGATGATCCTGCTCCTTGGAGGCCATGGGAAAGATTGGATCTTGGTGGAGGGAAAGTCAGTTCACTCTTCCAAGTATAGGCATGTCTATCATGCTTTGTTACCAAGAACATTCTTTCCAAGGTGTTATCCAAATAAAAAGCTTTGCTTGGTGTTTCGCAATCCTTGAACTCATGGATGGTGACTATTGGGCTAGGTTGATCTAGCTTGAATCTCTAAAAGGCTTCCTCTGTTTCTCTATTAAAGCACAGTATCGTGTGTCGCCTAATTGAGTATCGCGTGTCGCCTAATTGTGTATCACGATACTGTTTCTCTACACGATACACGATAATCGACAAGTATCATGATACATGGGAGTTCTGGTATCGCGACACCTGAACTCAATCGAACATGATACTTGGAGTTTTTGAAGTCCAAATTCAAAAATTTTTGCAAATATGTGTACCTTAGGTCCTCCTTGTCACTCTGATGTGCCTGTGGATGCAAACTCACTTACCTAACCCACGATATTGCTTTTGTGATACTTCACATAGGTCATGTCACGCCGTGGGAATGGTCACTCAGTTTTTTTGGTGTTTTGAGAGTATTTCAAGAGTGGTTCTTTAGGATTTCAACTCTGAACTCTCTCTACGCTTCTTTCTCGCAGCCACAAGTGAAAAAACAAGGTGAATGTACAATCGAAAATGAAAAAGAATCTAAGAAGAGGAAGATGGGAGATAATGGTGATGATGATGCTGATGAAGGATGGAGAAAAACTCAGAAACTAAACTGAAAATGGTGATTTTTTTACCTTCCAACATCACTACTCTACGTCTTACCATCACACACTCGTCCTTGAAGCTCTCTCCTCGGCAACGACATCAAATTTGGTGTCACTCTAGCACAATGGCAAGTACCAACGTGAGGAGATTCACCTCATAAATGTCAATCCGCGGAGATGTGAGGATTGGTATGAAGACCGTGAGCAAGTGATGGCACAAGTGCGTGAGTGAGAAGCACACAAGCATGCACACGCACACACACACACAAGGTAAGATCAAAGAGTGGAACCATGGAAGGACTTAGATTACAAAAGAGATCTATTACAAGAGCTCAAATCTCTAACAAGCTAACCTCAAAAATGATCTCTCTAACTCTTTTTCTAGTTTTTTGAGTAGTTTTGGCCCTGTCCAGACCTAGTGTCTGACATAGTTAAAAATTAGGTTCCATGGCTCATTTGAGGGCTCAAACAGAGTCTAAAAATTATGAAAATCGGTAGCTACTTCTAATACTTGTCAAGATTGGGGACTCCTCGGCTTGAACACTATTTGACATATGCTTCTTGGAGCTCCCTACATGCTCCGTCTTCTTGTGTGTCCACTTCTTTGATGTGCTCTTGTGCTTTTTCCTTGACCTTGAGCTTCAACAGAAGGCAGGGGCCCTTTTGATTCCAATACCCCACACCTTGCAAGCACTACAAATTCCAATGTGCAATATTCCTCACCTATTGATGGGCAAGTCATGCAAGTGCTAGAACCCTCTTCTCTTCCAAAGTATCAACATCACAAATGAAACAATCAATTTTGCAAAACAGAGGAGGAAAAATGCAACAAGATGACAAGAAGGAGGCCACCTCAGTGACAAAAGCTACTACACAACCTTGGTCCTTGCACACAAGGACAAAACCTAAACCAATTTTCAAGACTGAAAAAATATGGGTGATGAAAGGCAAGCAACCACTAGCTTTGCCCCAACAATTCCCATCCAAGCAAGCCAACCATGCCAACAAAAGAACTACCCAACTAAAACAAACTCAACCACAAGGTATCCGACAAATTTTGGTGCTTAAGGAATTAGCTGAGCTCAACAAGGGCAATTACACATGTGGGTACCCAAAGAACTCTTACATACACAAAACCCTATGCTCTCCCTCATGAGAAAAGTCTCAACAAAGAAGCCAAGGAGGCAAGGGTCAGATCCAAACCTAGAGATCAAAACAAGATCAACTCACCTCTTTGGCAATAGTAAGAAGACAATCAACAAGGGTATGGGTTTAGAAGCCAAAAGCACCACTGGCCCCCAAAGAACCAAAGAGCCAACCATGAGGGATACAAACTTTAAGAAACCATCCAAAGATGAAGAGGCCAAAAGTTATCTATAGCAAAACACTATTCTAAAATGGATCCCTGTAAGGAGGAACGATCAACTATCATTCAACCAACAATTGATTGCATCATTTAGAGATCCAATGGATACCTCAAAAAAAGATTGCATCAATGTATGCAAGTAATGTCGAAAGCCTTGATGTGCAAAAACCATGTGCCCTTGGCATAACCTCTTTTTTTGCACCATTCAAGTCATGCATTTCCACAGTATGCATTAATATAGGGCCACATTACAAGGCCGTGCATAGCCACAGTTGTGAATCCCAGGCACATGAGACACATTTGACATACGTAAACTATTTTATTGATACTAACCCCTGTCTTCATGTTTTGTGACACCGTTCCTTAAAAAAAACAAAAAGGAGAGAAGGGATAGGACCATGCGCTCTAAGAATCTCATCAATGAATCATCACCAAGGGCATTCATCAACAATGAAAGATAAGACAATGGTCAATCACCATGATAGGGTTACAACATGGAGAGATGAACATCAACCAGCCTTTCACCATGGTAAGAATCCCCTACTTTGACAACACTATAACAATGATGGATTAGGAAACCTCTTCATCAACATACCCTTGAGCGCTTAGCTCAAGACCCAATTTTTTGCCCCATAATTCTTACAATGCATTCCCTAAGTAAGCATGCATAGGGCCACATTACAAGGCTGTGTACAAGGCACATAGTTTCTTCAACCCATGCACTAACACACTTACCCATCATTCATTATGGGTTACGAGTACTTGGCATGATAACCATGAAACTAATGTTTGAAAGATCTAGAGGATATCAAGCTTACAATGTCAGTATCTATGAAGCAATTCATAGCTGATAGCTGCTCAAAATCAACATTGACAACTTCTTTTGAGCAATTAGCAATTTTTGAAAGATCACAAATACACCATCATGCTAGAATCCAAGGAAGAAGTACATACAAAGGGACTAAAACTTGCAAAGGCTAGCAATGACAAATGAAGAATAGACAATCGACCCTGGTACATTTGGAAGAAAATCCACTCTTGTTCATACATGATGGACACTACCTCTCAAAGTACTAAACGGAACACCCACTCCAACAAGGGTCTGTCAAGGGCGACATACTCAAGAGGGGAGGGGGGAGTGTTGGCACTCAAGATCAAGCACAAGGCACATGAACACATTTACACAAAAGAAGAGGGAGCATGTAAGGATCTCCAATAAGTATATGTTTAATTTTTAGAAGAAACCTCTATAAAAAGAGTGATTTTGATCACTAAAAACCATTGTAAATATCATTTCACATTTTTGTAGCTCCATTTTGTGCAAGTCGAGGAGTCCTCAAGCTTGAGGACCTAGCTAGAACTCATATTTTGGATTTCATAATTTTTAGAGCTCATTGAGCCCTCAAATAGCATCAGAAACTTAATTTTTAACTAGGGAAGCCATTAGATCTAAAACCCGCCAAAACTAGTCAAAAAAACTATAAAAAGAGCTAGAGAGCTCATTTTTTAGGTTAGCAAGTGAGAGAAAGAGCTTCTTCAAGAGTGAAATCGATTTATTGAGAATCAAAGCTTCCATTGTTCCTATTTTTTTATCATGTCTTGTGTGTGTGTGTGTGCTTGTCACTCACATTTGCTTACCACAATTGCTCATGATCTTCATATCCTCCTCACGTCTCCATGGATTGACAAGTAAAGGAGGTGGTGCTCATGCTTGGGCTACATGGACCATAGTGAAAACATATAAGTAAGATGTTTTGGTCAAACTCAAACTTCATTTATCCAAATGAATTCCAAGTAAATCTCAAAAGAGTTTTCAAAGTCTAAGTCTTGAATAGTTAGTGTATCCATACATTTTACAAGGTCCATTCATAAGTTCTACATAGAAATGGACCAAGTTACTAGTTTGGATAGAGATACTTGGAATCCACCTAGTTCACAAGTTTGTGCTATTGATTCTCAATCTTCACATAACAAGCTAGTGAATGATCCAAGGATGTTGGCTCTATCCATATCATTATTTCCATACTTTGTACAAGCTTCAATTTATCAAGTGTAAATCTAGATGGTGTTTTTAATGATTGGGTAGGGATCAAACCACACAAGGTTTCCCCTCTTTTTAGATGTAGTCCAAGATAGAATCCTCTTCTATTTAAAGAGGCAAATCAGAGAGATACCCAACCATGCTCCTTAGTTTGGACCATGGGCTTGTAGTAAAAGCTATTATATAGTTTTAAATTATACCTTGAAGCATATTTTCGAGAAAAAATTGTTCTCAAAGGGGGGAAATATTATAAAGTGGTTTGACAAGGTTGAAGTTAGGATAAAATTAAGTACTTTTGAAGTATTGAACAAGTTGTACACTCCAGTTAGTGGTTAGGTCTCAATGAGGGGAAGGAAGAGGTCTTGAGTTCAATCCCCATGAGGAACATGGGGAGAGAGTTTTTCCCAAATATCTTTAGAGCTTTCTAGAAGCATCAAATCAAGTTAACATGAGATAACTTGAGTTCAGAGAAATGTAAATCAAAACGTGAGTACACTTACCACTAGTAGATTTAAGTGGAAAGTCCTAAAGTAGTGGTAGAGAATTTACATGTAAAAATAGCTCTAGTTACTCCATAGGTCACAATTATTTCCCAAATCTATATAATGGCATGGTGGGAGGAGATTCATAACTCATTCTCTCATGCATGGAGGCTAGGATATAGTTTGTAACAAGGTATCATTAAAAAACAAAAAGATAAAGCAGGTTAATTTAATTTTGCATCATATAACATTCTTCTAATGAACAATACAACCAAAAATAACAATAAATTATTTTCCAAGCTTTATCATATGCATATTTTTGACATTATTGATAGATATATTGATGTTTAGTTCATCTTATATTCCATCCACATAGTAACAAACTGGTAAAAACTATTAATTTGCATCTTTTGTAGTTGTAGAGACAATCTTGCATGAGAGATTTATGTAGAGCCTCATCAGTAGAGGTACATACAAAATTCTTGAGGTTCCTATTCAATTATCCAACTAAAGGTAAAGTGCTTAGAACTTTTTAATGATGTCCCTTAGCCTTAGATAGTCAAATGATTGGTTTACAAACTCAAACAAGGGATTAAAAAAACTCCAATAAACATGAGACTAACTGATAAATATCCTCAATGGAAAAATTGATAAGTGTATACAGAAATTCTTGAAGAATGTGTCATGTATATTCATAGCAACCTATTACATGTAAATTAGAGTGCTATTGTCATTTGGTCTATGATCTAGATTTCTCTCGTATGTAGATCAACCAATGGATCATAATACAAGCAACAACACCAACACCAAAAGTAATAGCCACCCTTGGAGGATAGATCCCCCTTGGTAGCAATATGGCATACAACATAGTGGCAAAAAACAAAATCATAACTTCCATATCAGCAAGGGAAAGGATAATCTTTTACAAGAAAGATGAGTTAGAGAAATCCCAGTTGTGGCAATGCTTAGGCTTCATACTTGCAAGCACGGCTTGAGTCTTCAACACCAAACATGTGCATAACAAAGGGAGTCAGTCTTTAAATTCAGGAAGTCGCACCAAATAGAGAACAAGGGGGAGCCAAGCTTGACCCCATAGAGGGGGAGCTTAAGACTCATGTAGCAACAAAGAGCAAGAAACGTGGGCCACTACTGAGAGTAGGAGGAGTGAAGCTCAACCCCCTTCATCGAGGGTTGTGAGATGTTTGAAAACCCAAGCTCGACTTCTTAGGTTTAAGTTGATTGCATGACCATAGATCCAATCTTGTTCCAAGATGAAAGACTCAATGAGGTCTTCATCATTGCATATTGGTACTTTGATTTTCATAGGGACATCCTGAATTGAGATGGGGAGTTCCACTCTTCCCATGCAAGGGGTTTCCACACCTCCTAATCCTACAAGGTAAGCCTCTAAAGTAGTTATTGACAAATCCATGTCTTGATACCAAGAATCCTAAATAGCACTAGTTGCTTCTCCCCAATCAATCAACGCCCTGATTATCTTAGCACTCATACCTTGTCCTAGCTCTATTGAAATATGTTGGAAAACATATGTTCTTATTGGTCAAACTACTCAAGTAATATAAAATTTTTAATTTTGGTTCATATACCCCTTCTAACAGCGAACGGCCTTGGCCCCGTGGATAGCATAGAACTCTCCCAAAGTGCCCACGAGGGTTCAAGTTCCATGAGCAGCACGCAGATCAATGCATAGCTTTTTGAAACAGCGAACCACAAAAATAAATGCACATTAGCGATGGTTTGTTTTTATTCGATATTGCTTTATTGATCAAATAAGTTCGCTATTTAGAGGAGCTTTATTAGCTTTTGATTAAGCTTTTCATGGGATAAACAAATCTATATAAACAAGTACTTGGCTCATTATCAAGCATCCTTCATCTAGTGTTCAACACAAGCCTAGAGCTTGGACCTCAATAGAGGTGGTGTTTTTTCTAGCACATGGGGCAGCCATGGTGCTAACTTGAAGCATGTTGAGGAGCAGCTATGGAGTTCTTCTTGGAGTACTTCTTGGAGAAGATGAAGAGTGTGCTCACACTCTTGATCATGAAGAGGAGGTTATCTCTTGTTCCTAGAAAGAAGACTTGGTCATTAGTAGCTTGATGGTGAGGATTGGCCATCTACATAGTGTATTTGAAGATTGTCTTCTCCATGAAGATTTCGGGCTACTTCAAAGACATTGGATGGTGTTTAACATAAGATTTACATCTTATGTTAAGTATTCCGGTAAATATTCTCTTTATGCACACAGGTACTACTTGGAGTTTATGGAGGCAGTAGCATCCATATCAAAAGGAGTCCTATTCGGCATAGGTACAAGAGAATCAATACAAATATGCTTTATGCATATTTGGATGAGGTGTTTGAGAAGGTGTGTTCACATGAGTTTGAGGATTTCCGGCAGCAAACTTGTTAGCATTCTTTGCTACTTTTTAAGTATGTGATCTTTTCACACATGTATCTGACTTAGGGTCTTCCATAGCCTAAGGTTAGATGAGGGTTTGTTGATTATCAGTTTCACACTGATCCTTCCTCTTTCAATCACTCATAGTCACTCTTGTATAACCTATTAGGTCACACATCTCATGTATATTCAGATTTCTTCCCATACGTCTGAATATGTTTGTTACATTTGTACATTCATTCATCCATCTATTTCTCATCACATAGAGTGGTTGAGAGTTTTGCTCCCACTTTGTACATTGAACATTGGTATATATGATAGTGTGAGTAAGCCTTGGCTTACGTAACACCTTACACATGTTGTCTAATCTTTCACTAACTTTCTCTCATCATTTGTATGATTAAATGTGGGATGTTCATGTTTTGTCAATATTGGAAGATTGCTAGATTCTATGTTGTATATGTTGGACCTATGGAACCATGGACCTGAGATATGAGCTATGGGCCTACCTCATTTCCAACATTTGGTATCAGAGCACTAAGGTTTTGGTTTCAAAGCTTTAGGACTTTGGCATCAATGCATTAAGGCTCATTCAAATTCCCAGGTTCCCAGACTTCCAGATTTACAACATATGATTTAAGGGCATCTTCTAACATTTGACATTTGACATACACACTTAATCTAGATGAGTAGAGATTTGAGAATTAGACAATTCAGTCAGTGTGTATTCATCAGTGTGGAGTATGAAGTTGATGATATGTTAGCAGCCAAATATTTTTGGAAGAGTATGCAAATACTTTACAAAAGTATTATTTGAAGACCAAGACTTGATGAAGAGAAGACTACTTCAAATTCAAGGAAGAACAATGGTTTAGAGAAGATGAAGGAATCAGATCAACATCAAATCACAGGTATCAATTTTTACTATCAGATTATCATTTGCAGGTCATATCTTAGAAGAGCAGTTATGAAGAGATTTGAAGGATTCAAGGAATGCTTTTATACACTTTCATTATTTGAAAGTTAAGGTTACATCAAAACAGGTATCTAGAGGTTTTTCTCGAGATTTTTGAGAGATCTCTTTCATGGCAAGAAAGCTCATCTAAGAAGACAAACTTGGAGATGGGATGAGTTTTTCAGCCAATTTTCTGTTGTAAATTGGTTGGATATCCAGGTACAGAATGTAATCTAGGTATCTAGAGAGGTAACTCTAGAAGGGTAATTCATCATTCAGACAAAAGATTGGTGAATTTAGTCATTTTAGACATTTCAAGCAGAGGTTATTCAGAGATATGAGGAGATGATAAAACATGTTTCTATATTCACTTCCATTTGTATACCATGTTTGTTTTATCTCTTACTCTTAGCATTAGAGGAAGAGAAAAGTTCATTTGAGGAAGGTAAGAGTGCTTGCTACTTCAAGATGAAGAGAACAAAAGGTATGGAAGAGAAGTTTGAAGATGTCGACATCATCATCATGTGGAAGAAAGATGCAGAAACCTATTTTATCCTCTACATCCAAAGACAAGTCTACGAGAACATCTTGTTTAAAGAAGAAGCAGTTTCTTGTTTTGCATTAAACTTGTTCATGATTTAGTAGATTTGACAAAGAATTGCATTGAGAGAAAGAAAAGCAGCAGATATAACTTTTGACTCATATATGTATGAGTTATGTTGAAGCTTTTAAAGCAGGAAGCTTATATGTGCCTTCAAAGAATTCTTGGTCAATACAGAGCTACTTGGTATATGACAAGTTGCAAAGAAGTATATTTCTTCTTTATCTAAGTCTTAAGGTAAAAGAGCTTTCTAGCAGATGTTGAAGACTTAGGTTGAGGTTTTATGTTTGGAAAAGGTTACCTCATATTCATTATTTTTCAGAAACTTCAGAAAATTTAGTTTTGTTGCTATACAAGTCAATGGAGAATCTACTTTCTATGATTTTCTAGACTTTTGGATACATGTTTGTATTCAAAAAAGTGTTCCATTAGATCCTATCACTTGATTGAGAAGTGGAGTTAGCCAAAAGAAAGTCAAGCAGGTACTGTCACATTTCACCCGGGTAGAATATGAAAGTTATGAAGTATCAACTTGCAGTTTTTGGGGTTCTCAAGGTGAGAAGTTTGTCCACTTATTTATTTAAGTAAGAGTTGCAGATTCTTGGGAAGGATTTGTTTGAAGAAAAGTTTTACAAGTTTGTAAGAAGCATGGACACTTAGAGACATTCAGGTAATAAAATCAAACATTCAATCATGAAGGTTTGACGAGAGCAGATTCTACACAGGAGAGATCATTGATCTTGGATAGATCTTGTATGATCTTGAGTATTTATGAGTCGGTTGTCTATCCTTTGTTTGAGAAAGTTCTTAGCATTGGAGAAAGTAAGTCAAAGATTCAGGTTCTATCAGATTTGTGTTGCAGAGAGATAGAAGAAGATACTTGTTATGTTACAGAAGGTTATGAATCCTATAAAGCTTTCAACAAGGTGTTGTTATGTTAGGTTCAGCTAACCTTATTCTACAATTTGGAAAGTTGAGGAATGACATGGAAATCTATTGGCATGTGCACAATGCTAATAAAAAGGGTTCAGAGATTTTGTTCCATATACAGGTATTGATCACTGAAGATCAGATTTATTAAAAGAAGGAAGACGTTCCAGATTTCATAAAGTCTGATATATTTGAAGAATTTTGGATACTAGTGTTAAGTCATCCAGGGGGGTGATAAAACATGAAGACTTATTTTCAACCATATGTAAAAGAATGCAGATTCATACCTACAGTTATTCCTATTTCAGGTATTCCTACATTTCCTTTGTCAGGTTCTCTTTATGTTCCAGCTTTGTTAGAAGAAGGAAAAAGGAGAATGTCTGGAGTAAGTTCCTGTTAGGTGTTCCTGTTCAGGAGAAGGTTCCAGAGTTCTATTAAAGAGAAGCTTGATATTTCAGAGGGGTATGTTTTAGAAGTGCACACATATATGTTTATACCAGGTTCTGAAGGAAAGAGGTATGAAGGATTTAAAGGATAAAGACATGATGATATCATAGATTTTTTTATGAGACTCATGAATTGATTTCAGTTGATTTCAGGTGATTTCAGATAATTTCAATTGATTTCAGATAATTTCAATTGATTTCAGTTAAGTTGAGTTGACTTGACTTGAGTACAGTCAGAGATGAACCAGCAGTGTTCATAATACACTATGTTGTGAGTTGTCAGTCACAAGTTCCAGGATTCAGTTCTTGATTAGTGTATTTACATGACAGAGCAGAAGTATGTTGAGAAATATTTTTGGAAGGTAAATGCAAATATGTGGATCCTAGTGTATGTTTTCAGGTTTTTGAAGACAGGAGATAGCAGGTTCAGAGTCAGTACTTGCTACATTTGTTGTCAAGGAGTGATTGCTTGATAAGTACACTATTGGATATCTAGTTTGCATATTTTCTCAAGTATTATGGTTCATATTCAACAAGTTCAGATTTTTCGAAGAAAAGTCAAATTCAATTTTGAAGAAGACTTTTGAAGAAAAGAATTGAAGGTCAAATCGGGAGTAAAAGTTTGCAGCTTTGATAGTTTGCAGATGCAGACCAGTTTGTACCAATATGACATTGCAGGGGGGATTGTTCGAAAATAATGTTCCTATTGGTCAAACTACTCAAGTAATATAGCATTTGTAGCTTTGGTTTATACTCCTTCTAACAGCGAACGGTGTTGGCCCCGTGGATAGCATACAACTCTCCCAAAGTGCCCACGAGGGTGCAAGTCCCATGAGCAGCACACAGATCAATGCATAGCTTTTTGAAACAGCGAACCACAAAAATAAACGCACGTTAGCGATGGTTTGTTTTTATTCAATATTGCTTTATTGATCAAATAAGTTCGCTATTTAGAGGAGCTTTATTAGCTTTTGATTAATCTTTTCATGGGATAAACAAATCAATATAAACAATTACTTGGCTCATTATCAAGCATCCTTCACCTAGTGTTCAACACAAGCTTAGAGCTTGGACCTCAATAGAGGTGGTGTTTCTTCTAGCACATGGGGCAGCCATGGTGCTAACTTGAAGCATGTTGAGGAGCAGCTATGGAGTTCTTCTTCGAGTTCTTCTTGGAGAAGATGAAGAGTGTGCTCACACTCTTGCTCATGAAGAGGAGGTTATCTCTTGTTCATGGAAAGAAGACTCGGTCATTAGCAGCTTGATGGTGAGGATCGGCCATCTACATGGTGTATTTGAAGATTGTCTTCTACATGAAGATTTCGGGCTACTTCAAAGACATTGGATGGTGTTTAACATAAGATTTACATCTTATGTTAAGTATTCAGGTAAATATTCTCTTTATGCACACAGGTACTACTTGGAGTTTATGGAGGCAGTAGCATCCATATCAGAAGGAGTCCTATTCGGCATAGGTACAAGAGAATCAGTACGAATATGCTTTATGCATACTTGGATGAGGTGTTTGAGAAGGTGTGTTCACATGAGTTTGAGGATTTCTGATAGCAAACTTGTTAGCATTCTTTGCTACTTTTTAAGTATGTGATCTTTTCACACACGTATCTGACTTAGGGTCTTCCATAGCCTAAGGTTAGATGAGGGTTTGTTGATTATCAGTTTCACACTGATCCTTCCTCTTTCAGTCACTCATATTCACTCTTCTATAACCTATTAGGTCACACATCTCATGTATATTCAGATTTCTGCCCATACATTTGAATATGTTTGTTACATTTGTACATTCATTCATCCATCTATTTCTCATCACATAGAGCGGTTGAGAGTTTTGCTCCCACTTTGTACATTGAACATTGGTATATATGATAGTGTGAGTAAGCCTTGTCTTACGTAACACCTTACACATGTTGTCTAATCTTTCGCTAACTTTCTCTCATCATTTGTATGATTAAATGTGGGATGTTCATGTTTTGTCAATATTGGAAGATTGTTAGATTCTATGTTGTATGTGCTGGACCTATGGAACCATGGACCTGTGATATGAGCTATGGGCCTACCTCATTTCCAACAAAATAAAGGGTCGATGATCAATTACGCTAGGAGAAGGATTTCTCTTAGCCTAAGACATAGACATGTGGTATCTATGGGTTTCAGAGTATGGAGGATAATCTTTGTTCTTAGGTTAATCTATGCCTTGTCTTCTCAATTTCATTCTTTGAATACATTCAAAGGCTTCTATATATGCTTGTTCTTGTATCCTTCCCCCTTCTTCTTTGTGTGCCTTAGCTAGGTTAAGTTTTTTCAACATCTCTTCTATCAAAGGCTCTTGATAGATCTTGACTCGGCATCCACTAATCTAGTTTGGCAACACATCTCCTTCTAATGTGGCTACCTAGATGGCTCCACTAATAAATATTCTCTTGATGATCATGGGTCCATGGCCACATTTCTCTAATTTACATGCATGTTGCTTCAATGTGTCTACCAAAACTAAATCTCCAACTTTCAAGCCTTCTCCTTCATGTGTGCATCAAAGTAAGCTTTTTGTCTTTTCTTTGTTGGATATATGCCTTCTGTTGCTCTCATTCTAGTCTCACCTAATCTTTCTAAGTCAAAAATCCTTGAAGATAGATCATGGCTTGGTCATTCATGCTCTTGTGCAACCTTGATTGTGGGTATTAAGAAGTCTAATGGAAGCACTACATTCTAGCCAAAAGCATATGGAAGGGAGTGGCATTGAGTATTGTTTTGTAGGCAACTCAATATGCCTAAAAAGCATGATGAAGTTGTTTGTCCCAATCCGAACACTTGTTATTTATGATCTTTTTCAATAAAATGCATAGGATCTTGTTTTTGTTCTTGGCATGTCCATTTGCCTGTGGGTGATAGGGAGTTGAATTATTGTGAATGACCATGAAATCTTGTAAAAGATGTTCAATGACCTCATTCAAGAAGTGGGTTCAACAATCAATTACTAATTTGATTAGAAATCCATATCTTGTGAATATGTTTTCAAACAAAAACTTAGCGGTAGTTTGTGCATCATTTATCCTGGCAGCTTTTACTTCTATCCATTTGGTAAGATAGATTGTTGTATGATGATATACTCGCCATATGAACTATTTACTGGGCAATTAATATGACCCACAAAGTCTATTACTCACTTTGAAATGCATGTCCTCCTGTCATGGTTCTCAGTGGCAGCTTTTACTTCTATCCATTTGGTAAGATAGATTGTTGCTATGATGATATACTCGCCATATGAACTATTTATTGGGCAATTAATACGACCCACAAAGTCTATTACTCACTTCGAAATGCATGTCCTCCTGTCATGGTTCTCAATGGCATCTCATCTTTATGAATAGGATATTGAGTCCTCTGACATATGTCACATCACTTCACATAGGTATATGCATCCATATGAAGAGTAGGCCACCAAAGACTTGAAAACAAGATAGAATTTATCACTCAATCAAGTTCGAAGTGTCCTCTAGCAATGCCTTTGTGTACAGTTTCTAAGATATTCAAGTATTCACTTTCATGTACACATAGTCTTAGATATCCATCATGTCCACACTTATATAGATTATCTCCAATGAGTGTGTAATCTTGAGCCTCATGCTATGGACTTCTTCGTCATGCTAAATTCATCTCTTGAGGGAATGTCTTCATCCTCAAAAAGTCAAGCGCATATTGCTCCAATCTAGTATTAGTGACCATTTGCCCCAATCCTTGAACAACCTATAGACATTTTCTTCCATCGTTGGACAATACAAACCTAATCATTTCAGGGTATATAGGGTTTTGTGTCTAGAATTATGCTGCCCTAATACACCTATATGTGCTAATTGCAACCAATTATAGTGATCTTTTTCATCCACACAACAAACTAAGATTCCTTGATTGTTTTTCTTGTATAGGCTACCTACGATATAAGGTATCTTTGTGACGTGACAACCTCTTTGTCCTTTTTCCTATCCACGAGATTCTTGGGTCCAAATGTAAGGATAGGTACAAGTGTTTTAGCCGATTGGGTACTACTTCCTAGTTGAACAAATAAGTATCAAGAAGTTTATCTGATACTCCTTGCAGTGATTCTCTTGAGGTAATTCTGGAGAGGTGATCCAGCCTATGGTGAGTCTTAGCCTTCTTCACAACTACTTCAAAATCATATTCCATTAGCAAGAGAAACCATCTTACAAATCTGCCTGTAGTGCAAGGCTTGTTCCTAGGTAGAGTAATGCCTAATGGTTCATAAAGAATTTAAACCTATTTGCTAGAAAATAGTGTCTAAATTTTTTAACCACATATACGATGCCTAATCCTTCTTGTTCTGTGGTCATATAATTTCTTTCTACTACATTTAATTCCATAATTTGGAATGCAATAGGAAGATAAATATTCCCTTCACTTGTTAGTTGTGCTAGCACACATCCAATGGAAAAATTGGAAGCATCCATGTGAACATGAAATGGCTTATTCCAATTTGGCATTGTCAAGATCAGGTTTGAGCACAATCATCTCTTCAAGTCAATGAAAGATTTCTCACATTCTTCATTCCACTTGAAGTTAGCCAAGAGGTTGTACAAAGGCTTCATAATTATGGCATACATGTGGATTGAGTGTTGATAGTGTACAATGACCCTTGAGAGCTTGTACTTCCTTGACTGTATGAGGTCTTCGTAACTCTACTATAGCTCTCACCTTATCCTCATCTATTGAGATCCCATTATTTGACACACTGTGGCCTAAAATCTTGCCTTGCGTGACTATACAAACACATTTTCTAGGTTCAAGTAGACTTGATATTCTATGCATTTGTCAAAGATTTATTTGAGCTCTGGGATGTGTGTTTGTCTAATGTGGGAATGAGTGCACAGATAATGCATGTAGACCTCTAAGTTCTTCCTCAAGAAGTCCCTAAATATATGACACATTGGCCTTTGGAATGTAGCACGTGCAGTGGTGAGCCATCAAGGAAGTTGTAGACTTCCTTGGCCACTACGTGTTCGAATAAATGTTTAGCGATTGGAAGTAGATAACTATCTCGTATGGTAGTAACATTAAATTTCTTCAAATTAATGCACACATGTAATTTCCCATTTTTTTGGGCACTACAATGATGGGGGATACCCATTCAATATGCTCAATCTCATAGATGAATCCTCCTTCTATCAACCAACCTATTTCCTCTGTGATCTTGGATGCATAATTATTTTTATGAGTGTAAGGCTTCTGCTTGGTTGGCTTGGCACCTAAAGTCATTGGGATCCTATGAGAACAGATATCTGGATCCACCCCTTTCATATCCTTATAGTAAAAATGTCTCTATATTCTCTCAAGAATTCAATCAACTCTTGTTCTTCTTCATTTAGGTCATGTCCTATGCAGGTACACCTTTCTTCTCTGTCTTCGATTATGATCTTCATAGTCTATTCTTTATTATTGTATGCTTCTCCTATGAGTGCTTCTTGTTTAGACATTTTGATCATGATTTTCTTGTTCTCTATTTCATATTTCTTGAAATTACTTAGCACTTTGAATAAGTATTCTTCCTCTTCTTGTATGGTGGACTTTTTCTTTCTTTTCTTCTTATCACTCTCAATTTCTCCCTATGTAGTTAACCTCACCTAGTGTTTACACACTTCTTGTGCTTTAGTCCTAGCATCTACCAAATAAAGGTATTCTTACTCTGAAGCACAAAAGAGTACCATGATGATGGATTCATCATCCTCATCACCAACTTCAGTTAGTACACATGCACTAGGCTCACACTCTTTGACTACTAGATCAAACATGAGAGTTTTTATCATGAATACTGAGATCATAGCCATCTTTGTTGCAATGGGGTATCCATTGTTCTTCATTAATAGCTATGTCCATTGCAGGCAAGATTTCAACCCAACCATGGGGTTCAAATTCTTCATCAAGAAATACCATAGGTGTGTAGGTTGGGTCTTGAATTGATCTAAGGTTTTCAATAGCACCTAGGTTATGCACCTCTATCATATCATACTCATTCAGACTCCCATAGTGATTCTTTTGCATCTGATTTGTATACTATGGCTACCTCTAGTTTTTGTGATGAGAATGAGCCTCTTTAGTTTGATGAAGCACAAAATTCAAACGATTGGATGGTTGTTATGCAATCAGAATATGATGTTATTCTAAAGAATGGTACCTGGTTTTTTATGTGACTTGCCTCCTAGCAACAAGGACGTTGGCACCAAGTGGGTATACAAGCTGAAGCATAAGCCAGATGGAGCAGTAGGTAAGTATAAAGCTAAGCTTGTTTCAAAGGACTATGCTCAAACAAAGATGCATTGATTTTGATGAGACCTTTGCTCCTACATGTCGAATGACTACTGTTCGTAGCATCTATGCACTTGGAGCTCATCGTGGTTGGAATGTACATCAATTGGACATTAAATCTGCTTCTGAATGATGACTTGCATGAAGAAGTGTATGCTTTCCAGCCCCATGGTTTTGTGCAAAAAGGGCATGAAAAAAAAGTGTGCAGGTTGAAAAAGGCATTATATGGTTTGAAGCAAGCACCATGTGCTTGGTATGAAAAGATACATGTCTACTTGATTGCACATGGTTTTGAGAATAGTCCAATTGAGATCACCTTATATGTTAAGCATGCAAATGATGTGCTTGTGATAATTGTTTTATATGTTGATGACATACTACTCACTAGTCCTCATGAGAAGCATATTATTGATTTTAAGGCTGATTTGCATGCCCCATTTGAGATGTCAGATTTGGGGCATTTGCATCATTATTTGGGCATTCAATTTATGCAAGTTGATGGCCGAATAGCTTTGTGTCAAACAAAATATATTCACACATTATTGCAATGTTTTGGCCTTGAAGACTACAAACCTATTGTCCCTCTTATGGAAATAGGTTTATGGTTAAGTCTTCATGATGTTGGAGATGCATTTGATGTTGTTCTCTATCAACAGGCTGTTGGATGCTTGATTTACTTATGCATTACTCAACTAGATATTTAGTTTGTTGTCTCACAAATGAACAGGTTTATGCATTGCCCAGGTGTCAAGCATTGGCAAGCGGTTAAGCGCATCTTTCGCCACTTGAGTGGTACCCAACTACTTGGATTGTTTTATCCCAAGGGGGGATCACTAGCACCAAATTTACATGTTTTTTCTGACTTTAATTGGGCTGGTTTCTATGACACTCATATGTCCACTAGTGTTTTTGCTTCATGCTTGGTAGCTCATGCATATCTTGGTTGAGAAAGAAGCATCCTATTGTGTCCACTTCTAGTTGTGAGGCTGAGTATAGGGAAGCTTTCATAGTGACTATTGAGTGTGTGTGGTTTAGATGCCGTATGGCTGATTTGGGTATTGATGAGTCTCCTACCACCACCATCTTCACTGATAGTCGGATCACATTGGAAGTTGTGAGGAACCCCGTGTTCCATGCTCAGACTAAGCACTATCATTATGTGAGCGAGAGGTTCTCTGCTGGAGAGATCAATTGGCATATGCGCCCACACAGTAGAACATTGTAGAACTTTCACAAAGGCTCTACCTAGGGAGAAGTTTGAAGCTTTTCGCAAATCTTTGGGCTTACTTCCTTTTGTGGATTAATTCCACATATGGTGCTTCCTTATACACGAGTGATATCTCCTCATTCATTGCATCACTCTCAGGGGGGATTTGTTGATATATTTAGGTAGTGATATGTGTGAACACACTATGATCATCAAAGCACTTTTTTCCCTCTTTAGGAGGTTTTTTTCCCTCGGCTTGTATATACACCTATAACCCTAACAAGTCACTTATCTTTGTACATTCTCTTGGTAATATATTCAATATTTTGTGTTGTGCTCCAAGCTTCTTCTTCTTCCTTGTGTTGCTCACGTGCTTTTGTAGACGTCAAACTCTAACAATTCTATAGTAACTCTTGCACCAGGGAGTGTTCAATGATGTGTAAGCCTTTTGCCAGATCAACCTTGAGCTTATGCCAGTGTATAACCTAAGGTGTATCTTGTGGTGGGAATCGATGGTGAGCGGAATACACAATGTGCTCATAAGCAAAGGTTGGAGCAGATGGGTAGGTCTGTTGATGAAGACTTCTGAGTGGTACTCCCAGAATCCCATTGTGAACATCTCTTTAGCCGTTGATTTATAACAGGTTGGTAAGTACTTAATTCGGAAGTGCCAAGCATAACATACCTTAAGGGATGGCATGGTGCTCATATCATACACCAAATCTTTGTTACCATGCTCAAAACCTTTGGGTAGACATGTGGGGCACTCGAACATATCGCAAGATTTTGAATGTTGTTTGCATAAGATCAAAGATTTTAATGGTTATTTGGGCAGCTATATCTGTCATGAAATTCAAACGTGGTAGCCAATGCGTGATGGTCTCAATCATGTATGCAATTGTCAAGGGACCTTGTGCTGGTGCAAAATATGGATAGTTTAACCAATCTTAGCACTATTTATTGTTTTGGACTTTGATGGCAAATGCCTCCCAAGATCAATGACAAGGAACAAGGCCATAGCATAGATTGCGAAGTATATGTAATGGTGCCTTTGACCAAGTGCACATTGTAGTAATTCCTTCCTCCAATTTGGTTGAAATATAGTTCCTTTGTTTGCATGTGGAGGAAGGTCCTCTAGCTTGAACTGAGTTGCATGTGTGGGTTTCTTGCTTGTTATCCATTCTATCATTAGGTTTTATTCTGCTAGGTACATGAAGTATGGTTTATATTGCAACTCATTTATCGAGATGTACCTACATCATGCTAGTTCTGCCAAATATGGAGGTTGTAGAATAGTCTCTTCGATAGTTGTCGTTGCTTGTATTTGTTCCTCTATTATGGTTGAGTGTGTTTTCTCCAGCACCTCTATTGGCTTGATCGATGTTGATCATGGAAGTTTGAATGTGTCTCATCCTTCTTTATTAACTCTTCCACCACTGATCGGTTGTGATTTTTATTCTTTAGCAAAAGTGGGGTTGACCTCGATGGCACTATCTCTTCGACCTTGGGTAGATCTGAGGGGGAGTCTGGCCATGGAATTGCAATATGTTTTGTCATATGACATTGTAGTTACGTTAATCTCGCCCATAATGTGTTCAATTATTGTCACTAAACATGTGTTCAATTCCGCCAATTGTGTATAGTGGTGTGATGGTGTGTGATTGTTTTGGTGGAAACACATTAATTACAATTGTAGATAATTGACTTAAAATAAAGGTTTCTTGCAAGGGGAGTCGAGAAGGAGAGGGGTGGTTAAGTATGTTGGTCATGGAGGGGGGAAGGGAGGATAGGTTGGTAAAATTGATTGGGTTGAATGTTGGGAATATTGTGGTGGGTGGTGTAAGGAAGGGATTGAGGGAGGCTAATGGTAAGGTTGTTGGGATGGATTGTGGGGAGCTAGGTAGGAAAGGGTTATTTACATCTGGTTGTAGATTGGTTATTGGTGTAAGGGGACTCGATGTAGTGATAGGGGGTGAGGATGTTATTATTACAACATCTTGTGAAGGATTGGCAATGGTTGGTGAAGCTTGGTGTGGTGAGTGAGGGTTTGGTTCCAACACAGTGGCAATGCCTTGGTTAGAGGGTGATGGAGGGAGTGTAGGACAATTGGATGGTGCCAAGGAGGTGGTTGGGTCCCTAAGGGGTTTTGATATCACTAGTTGTACAAGATCATCATGTCTTCTTGAGATACTTGGGGCTATCAAGACTCGGATGAACTCACCTGATCACGAAGATAGTCGAATACGGCATGGGTTGAAACGTGGCAAGGGTTTGCATTTTAGGAGGTTGAGGGCTTCCACCATGCCCATAGTTTCAATTAACATATTAAAATCATCCACAAATCCACAAATGTTGCCCCGAACCCATTGTTTGCTTATTCTTGTTGCAGTATTTCATGGTTCTATTGTCCTGTTAGCTGACTTCTTGCCCACATGGCCTGCATTGTGGTGTATAGCCTTTGAACTGCTATTGTATCCGCAATTGCATCTGATGTGTCTACTTCTCTAATGCTTCTATCACCTTGCATATCGTATTGAGTTTCCTCGTGTTGTTGTTGAGCCATTAGATTGTCCTCTTCGTCCTACTGACTTCCTTCATCATCTTCATCTATTTCAGTGATTGTTTTGTCATCATCTTCTTGGTCAGTTGTGTTATGAACTTCTTCATGGTCTGTCGGTGCTAGTGTACCTCGGTCTCCCATATTCTTGTGAAAAGAATTGTGCCTCTGAAAATTGAAACTCCTCAAAAAGTGCATCATGCATTTCAAAGTCAAATGTGGTATTAAGATTATATGCTTCCATGTTTGGTATTGGAAATGCGAAAGCATTTGTTCCCACAGTAGTTGTGTTCTAAAATTACATGTGCCCCTATGACTATTATAACACTAGTGGTTGCATCAATAGTGGCTAGTCAATCCCTCGAATGTTGGCATGCATGATAGTCAGATGTGAATCAGAGGGATGACTGATTGTGGTTCTATTAGTGACTGTTGTGGTGATGGTTGAGGGGAAGGCGAGGTGGCCACTTGTAGGTAGGGAATGGTTCCCCTCATGTGTTTACCTAAATGTGCTTTAGACTTATTGGCCCTCTTGTATTGTTGTAGTTGAACACTAGATAAGGCTCTCTCTATTGGGACATCATATGACAAATACATATATATTATCCATGTGATTGCACAACACCCATGAATCACTCTCTTATGTGCCCATCTTTGATTAGCCAAAAATAATTGTTCTTGAACCCAGCTAGCCAAATTTATTTATTTTTCAAACAGTCTTGGCTAATTACAACCCAAACCACCTGAAACAGTCCTAAGCCAAGAATGCAAAATGTTGCATGCATATGCACAGTGGCGTGGACAATTTAGGAGTGATAGTTGATATGTCTGCCCATTTAAATACATCACCTTTTTTCATGGATTCACGAATTAGACATTCTTTTTCTATGGGAGTATGGTAGCCACTAATCTTCAAAGTTGCTTTGATAAGATCTTGAGTGAGCTTAAACTTCTTAAAGGGGGGCTTCGATACTAATGCGGGAAGGACAAAAGTTCTTGGAAGTTCTTTCCTTTCATAGGCCTGGAGAGGGGTAGCTAAGTAGTCACAATGATAGAAGTGGGGTTTGGGTAGAGATGCACCAAAGTATTCAGTGAACCCAAACTTATCCCACAAATATCATAATTTGGTTGTGTTCTGGAGTGCTTCAACATCCTTGGAGAAAAATTGATACCTTCCCCAAAGGTTGCCACCAAAACTCATGTTTGCTTCATAGATATGCTCTACATTCATGAGGGGTCTTCTCAGGCCTTGAAACCAATGCCACTTGAGGTGGATGTGCTACTTCTTTCCTATCGGTGGATCTTCTATAGGCATTGGACCAAGAAAGCCTTGGAATTTTGGGTGCAACATTGAAGGATGGTCTTCAATTGGTAGATGTTTGAAATCCAAAGCATGTAAGCTAATTCCCACCCTTGATGATTCTCTTGTCTACATTTTCATCCTGAGTGTTTGTGCAAAGATCTTCCACAAAAGGGTAACACATTAGCATGGAAATTAGTCTTGATCCCAATAGTGCAAGACCACAATCTCTTTCCATAATTGATGTGCCTCCTATGTAGCCTTGTGTTGTGAAGCGACTTTTGAATGATATCTTCAGTTCCAATGCAAGTAACTAGACTTCCTACATGATTGCTTTGAATAATGCATACATATCAATTCATGAGAGGTTTTGACTATGGTTATGAGACATTAAGGGATAATTATTACAAGGTTGGTTAGTTAGTTGAGATGGACACTTTGCTTTGGAAAAGAAGGGAGGTCCAACACTTGCATGTCCTGTTCTACACAATAAATCTAGGTGGGCATGCTGGAAGTGTGGAGGGTGCTTGAGCTATTAATGGTCCCCATCTACCCATGGCTTGTGCCCTCTTGGCCGAAGAAGGGGAGGAAGATTTCCTGAGTACTCCTCTATCCAAGGATAGTCCCCATATGTCCAGAGAGGCTTGCCATTGGTGGGAGGATTTGTCCAAAGATCTTTTGGACTACCTTCTCTTCTAATTTGTGGTGGCAGGGGTTGCCTTCTGTTGAGTGGAGGTGGTTAGGGATCTTGATTTGTATCACTCATTGTTGGCTAGATACCCTAAACTAGAGGGGGAATTTTCTAAGATTTAAGCTCATTGAGTGATTGTATATCCAATCATGGCCTAGAATCAGAGGTTCAATCAGGTCTTCATCCTGGCAAAATAAAAGTTTCACCATCAGGCTTACATCTTTTATGAGAATAGTGTTGGTGTAATTCACAAGCCTACACATTTGGCTTAAAGACCATACACATATGGAGAAGCATGGGAACAAGCGCTAGAAGATAATTACCCATTGTAAAAGTCATATTTGACTTAGAATCTTTGTAACTACCTACCCAAGAGAGTCGTGGATTTTATTAGTTGTAAAGCATCAATCAATTAGAGAGAATATCTCCTAGGATGTAGGAGCTTGATTATAGAGAGCCAAAGTTTGAATTCAAATTCAAACTTTGAACTCAACCTCTATAAAATATCAACTCAAAAATTCGCGGGTAGAAGAGTCACTTTTCGAGCTTCTCATTCTTACTTCTGAGTGTCTATGAGGCCTACACTCTAGCCCACACCTGTCTACACCATTAGGCAATGATATTCATGCCTATGGCATTGTACAACATTGTTCATTAATACATATATCTACATTGTTCATTTCTGAGTTTCTCTTTCATAGTCTCTGAAAGTCAGTCAAATTGTGGAGATCATATCTCACTCATTTCTCCACCAAATTCAAAGATCTATAGCTTCTTGGAACCAGCTCAAAGTATTCTACATGCTATCAAAATTTGAAGGATTTCTATTCAGCCATTTCAGAGAAAAGATTGTCGAGGTGATCACTGGTCGAAGTCTGCAACAGTCCTAAAATATTGGGGGTAAAGGTTTACTTGCGAAATTAATTTCTCTGAGGATAGTTAATCTTTTTAAGTAATTCCACTTGGAATAAATAGCTTGCTAAGCTAATTAGATACCCCTAGAAGGAATTTTTTCAATTCCTACTGTGTTGGTCATACTGAGCAAAAGATAGAGCAGGTATCTAGTCAAAAATAGAAAGTTTTTTGAAGACTTGAAGTTCAAAGTTGTCTGTTTTGATTCAACCTTTTCATACATCATCTCCAAAGTACATAGGCCATTTTATGGTGTCATTGGAAAGAGAAAGTCTACTTATCAACTCTGAAGCATCAAAGGGCTCGTACAAAGCAGGATTTGGTAGTACCTACTCATCCTCCTGAAGTATCCATCCATCATTCCCAACAGTGGTATCAGAGCAAAGTCAAGGTAAAATGGGAGATGGTTTTCCTTCATTTATTGATAAATTGGACAAGAACAACTATCAGGCATGGTCTCTAAGGATGAAGACATACCTACAAGGAAGGAGTCTTTATGGATACATCTCAGGAGATGAGGAATTTCCCTCATTCAAAACCAGAGGACTACCAACAAAGGAAGAACATGAGAAGTTGAACACATGGTGTGCCAAGGATGCATTAGCAAGGTCTTACTTAATCAACTCCATCTCTGATTTTCTTTTGCCACATATTAGAAATTGTACGACATCCCAAGAGACTTGGGAAACCTTGTCATCCTATTTCTCTTCCAACACAAGGGCCAGACAAAACCAATTGTGGATTGAATTCACCACACTAAGGAAGCAACCTAAGCAGGCTATTTTAGAGTTTGTGACTAAGATTAAAGATGTAGCAGATCGGTTAGCAAGCATAGGAGAAGAGATTGAAGAAGAACAGATAGTAAGGCAAGTGATCAATGGGATTAAAGCTGATGACAAATGGGAAAGCTTCACCACTGCCATGGACCTATACAGGGACATGTAGATTCCAGACCTTACCACTCTCATGGGGCAATTGTTCACTCATGAAGCCAAGCTCAACAAGAATGGAGACTCATCCAAAGGTAATAGATCTTCTGCTTTATACACTGATAAAATTAAGTCTAAAGATAAAGGCAAGAACAAGAAGATAGAGGATGAAGGCACTGCCTCCCAAGCCAACTATGCAGGGAGAGGTAGATCATCAAGAGGAAGAGGCAGAGGAGGTAAGCAAGGTAGAGGGAGATCCTATAACTCCTCACCATGCAACATTTGTGGTTTATCAAATCATACTAAAGATGAGTGTTTCAGGAACTACAAGAATCAGAGAGGTAGAGGATATCAAAGAGGTGGATACTCACAGTCAAGAGGCAGATTCAACCATCACCAAGGATACAACAACAACTACAATAACAACTACAACAACAACTACAATGGAAACTATCAAGGAGGATTCAAATCCAGAAAGGATTAAAACAACTATACAGTAGAGCAAGATGATTCTCTTTTGATTATGAACATGACTTCAAAACCAGGTAAAATGATGACCATCTCTTCTACATTGACTCAGGATGCTCAAATCATGTGGCTAGCAATGTAGCCCTACTCTCTGACCTTGAAGAACCAAGAGGTAAGCATAAAGTACAAACAGGTGATGACACCAAGCACTCAGTAGTTAAAGTTGGAAATGTAAAGACGTGATGGAAATCAAAACTTGTTGAGTAGGGTACTATATGTACCAACCATTAAAAAAAATTTGATGAGTGTTGGACAGATTGTGGAAAAAGATTTGTAGGTTAGATTCAACCAATTTGGAGCATTTGTGGAGGATCCAAAGCATGGGTTCGAGAGAATTGCTAAAGGAGAAAAATCAGGTAGACTTTTTACTTTTGAGCTAGAAGATACAAAGAATATTGCACTCTACAATTATAAAGATCAAACACTTTCAGAGCTTGAGATTTGGCATAAAAGATTAGGGCATGTAGGAGAAAGAACCTTGAAACAAATATGCAAGGAGTCAATGTGTAATTGGGATGCCTAATGTATCCAAGCAACATATGATCTACAAGTGTGGTGCTTGTGAGTTTGGAAAGCCTCACAGGTTACCCTTCTCAAGGAAAGGCTACATGCATGAGGACTACCTAGAGCTTGTCCATACAGATGTATGGGGACAAGGCAAAGACCCCTCAATCTCAGGATCAAGGTACTATGTATCTTTTATTGATGATTATAGCAGATGGACTGTAGTGTACTTTATGAAGCACAAAGATGAAGTGTTCAATTGTTTTAAAAAGTATCTTGCACTTGTTGAGAATCAGACAGGGAAGAATCTAAAGAGGCTAAGGTCAGATGGAGGAGGTGAGTACTTCTCCAATGAGTTTGAAGCATTCTTGCAAGATAGAGGAATCAAGAGAGAAATCACCACAAGGTATACTCCTGAATAGAATGGGGTAGCTGAGAGAAGAAATAGATTGATTGTTGAAACAGCTAGGTCAATGTTGAATGAGAAAAAGTTACCTAACTACTTATGGGCAGAGAGTGTATCTACTGCCACTTATCTCATAAATAGGTTACCATCTAAATCCCTTAATGGGATGACTCCTTATGAAGCATGGCATGGGAAGAGACCCTCACTTGATCATTGCAGGATATTTGGATGTGTAGCATATGTACACATTCCTTCTCAGAAAAGAGATAAGCTAGACCCTAAGGCTGAGAAGTGTATCTTTATTGGATATGATCTAAATCAGAAAGGTTATAGGTTCTACAACCCTTCAAATAAGGGATTGATGGTTAGTAGAGATGTTGTCTTTGATGAAAATGATTCTTGGTATGAGAATGAATGCAGGAAGTTCAAACTACCCTATGACTTGGAGGAGAGTTTCCAAAGTCTTACTAAGGAGGAACCTACTCAGAATGAAGACACCACTTCAGATGCTAAAGACATTATCAATCTTGAAGAATTCAAGGCATGGAAGTCCAAAGGCAAATTCAAGATGAAGAAGCTAGAAGACATACCTGAATCTTCAACTCAAGCAATCAGAAGATCACAAAGGGAGAGCAAAAAACCTATAAGATATGGGTATGACACCTCTCTTGTCACTAAACATTCTATTTATCTTGCCAAAGACTTGTCAATTGAAGAACCAGGATCATATGAAGAAGCAAAGACCAAGACAGAATGGAAGGAAGCTATGGATGAGGAGATTGAAGCACTCAAGGAAAGTGATACATGGGAATTAATACCAAAGAAAGAGTCTATGAAGGTAATTGGATCCAAATGGATCTATAAACTCAAAAGAAATTCTGATGGGACAATAAACATGTATAAAGCGAGATTGGTGGCCAAGGGTTTTGCACAAACCCAAGGCATTGACTATGAAGAAACATTCTCACCTGTAGCCAAGATGCCAATCATCAGGGTATTGGTAAGTGTGGCTGCATCAAAAAACTGGAACATGTATCAGCTAGATGTAAAAAATGCTTTTTTGAATGGATGGATTTCAGAGGAGGTATATATGTCACAACCTCCTGGCTATGAGCATCCAAACAAGGTAACATATGTATGCAAGTTAAATAAAGCTCTTTATGGATTGAAGCAGGTACCTAGGGCATGGAACCATAGGTTGACCACATATCTTCAAGATCAAGGTTTTTTCATGAGCAAGGCAGACACCTCTCTATTCATTAAGAGAAGTAATTCAGAGGTAATATACCTATGTGTTTATGTTGATGATATCATACTTACAAGTAATGATGTCAATGGAATCAGACAAATCAAGAACCAGATGATGAAGGAATTCAAGATCAATGATCTTGGTTTAATAAAGTACTTTCTTGGACTCGAGTTAGTTTATACTAACTCTGGAATCTACATTACTCAGAAAAAATACATACAGTATATGTTGAAGAAGTTTCATTTGCAGGATGCCAAAGTTGCAAGTACTCCAATGGAGGTAAACCTAAAACTAAGTGCCCATGAAGGTGATGAAATTGATGATGTTACAGGTTATCAAAGCATAGTAGGTAGCTTGAATTATGCCACCTTGACAAGGATAGATATTGCATATGGAGTTAGTGTGCTAAGTCAGTTTATGCACAAGCCTAGGGAACCTCACTTGGAGGCTGCCAAAAGGATATTAAAATACCTCAAGGGTACTCATCATCATGGTTTGTATTTCCCTTACACTTCAAACTTGGATATCAAGATTTATTCAGATGCAGATTGGGCAGGATGCAAGGATGATAGGAGGAGCACTTCAGGATACATTTCATTTGCAGGTGATAAACCAATATCATGGTCTTCAAAGAAGCAACCTACTGTTGCTTTATCTTCTATAGAGGCAGAGTATAGAGGATTGGCCAATGCTACTCAAGAGGCCATATGGATCAAGTTATTGTATACAGCATTGGGTTTGTATACTAGTTCACCATCGATATTTGGAGATAATACAAGCTCGCTTCACCTTGCATCTAATCCTATTTATCATGCTAGGACCAAGCATATAGAGGTCCATTACCATTATGTGAGAGAGAAGTTACTTAGCAAGGACATTCAACTAACATATGTATCAACCAACATGCAATGTGCAAACTTGCTAACTAAAGCATTAGATGGAACCAAACTTTGCAGGTTCAAATCAATGATTGGATTGCAGGATATACATGAAGACTGAAGATGATGACCAAGCCCAAATGGTTGGCTTGAGGGGGAGTTGTTGGTGTAATTCACAAGCCTACACATTTGGCTTAAAGACCATACACATATGGAGAAGCATGGGAACCAGTGCTAGAAGATAATTACCCATTTACTCTTTGTAAAAGTCATATTTGACTTAGAATCTTTGTAACTACCTACCCAAGAGAGTCATGGATTTTATTAGTTGTAAAGCATCAATCAATTAGAGAGAATATCTCCTAGGATGTAGGAGCATGATTATAGAGAGCCATTGTTTGAATTCAAATTCAAACTTTGAACTCAACCTCTATAAAAGATCAACTCAAAAAGTCGCGGGTAGAAGAGTCACTTTCCGAGCTTCTCATTCTTACTTCTGAGTGTGTGTGAGGCCTACACTCTATCCCACACCTGTCTACACCATTAGGCATATGTTCATGCCCATGGCATTGTACAACATTGTTCATTAATACATATATCTACATTGTTCATTTCTGAGTTTCTCTTTCATAGTCTCTGAAAGTCAGTCAACTTGTGGAGATCATATCTCACTCATTTCTCCACCAAATTCAAAAATCTATAGCTTGTTGGAACCAGCTCCAAGTATTCTACGTGCTATCAAAATTTGAAGGATTTCTATTCAGCCATTTCAGAGAAATATTCATCGAGGTGATCACTGGTCGAAGGCTACAACAGTCCTAAAATATCGGGGGTAAAGGTTTACTTGCTAAATTAATTTCTCTGAGCATAGTTAATCTTTTTAAGTAAT
This sequence comes from Ceratopteris richardii, assembly GCA_020310875.1. Taxonomy (NCBI): domain Eukaryota; kingdom Viridiplantae; phylum Streptophyta; class Polypodiopsida; order Polypodiales; family Pteridaceae; genus Ceratopteris; species Ceratopteris richardii. Next base: position 104,211,411 of record CM035429.1, read on the forward strand.
TCCACTTGGAATAGTTAGCTTGCTAAGCTAATTAGATACATCTAAAAGGAATTTTTCCAATTCCTACTGTGCTGGTCATACTGAGCAAAAGATACAGCAGGTGTCTAGTCAAAATTAGAAAGTTTTTTGAAGACTTGAAGTTCAAAGTTCTTTGTTTTGATTCAACCTTTTCATACATCATCTCCAAAGTACATAGGCCATTTTATGGTGTCATTGGAAAGCTAAGAAGGTCTACTTATCAACTCTGAAGCATCAAAGGGCTGGTACAAAGCAGGATTTGGTAGTACCTACTCATCCTCCTGAAGTATCCATCCATCATTCCCAATAGTAGGAATTTCCACCTCACCCATGGAACATGTTTCCATGCCTCCTAGTCCTATGATGTTGGAATTTGGGGCCCTAGGATCGTTCCAAACTAAAACCTTTTGAGCATACACACTTAATTAATTAAGATGATAGGTGAGAGATAGAAAGAAAGAGATCTTGAGACAAGGATAGAGAACGTAAGTTGGATGCTTACTCACTAAAAAATAGATGTCCAAATTACAACATGGGAGTACTACTGAACCATATAAAGTGGTGCACTCACTAATGGAAGAATATCCAAGAAGATGATGATACAAAATTTAGATTATGTTGAAATAATCTAAGTGTGTGTGAAGTGAATGAGCAATGAAGCTAACCTTATTCTCACAAAATAGTGTAACAAAATTGTAAATCAACCAACCCTATTTTGAGATTAGGTTAGAGAAACCCTGAAAACAAAATATAAGGTTAACTCACAAAAGATAGTTACCACCGCCTTGTAGAAGACTTCTTGCTCCAAGGGAGTAGCCTCTCCTTCACCGAAACTCCACCTCCAAAGCTTCAGAACACCAAGAGCTGGCTTGATCACCTCCTCTTTGCTTGATGAGTGATGTCTCAACAATGAGACTATGAGTCTTTATATAGGGATTGAACTCCAATGAAAAACACACTAGAAAAGCAATAAATCTAAATCAAAATCGATCGTTACAAATTTGCGATTGTAAATCGAAAAACGTTTGCCCAAAACTATGCGGAAAGCATTGGCGCTATTGGTAGGACTTTGTATTGATTCTTTTATTTTTTTTAAGTACTGTCGGTGCGGCCCATGGGATTCGAACTATTTTCCTATGTATGAGAGCATGACGACCTATCCAATACGTCCATCGCATTTGCTTGTTGAGCGAAGGACGTATTGCATATATCAATATTCACGGTTCCTCTTCTGGATACTTCTAAAGATAGAAATTTATCATTGCTAGTTGACGAGTTTTGAGCCATGCGATATAATATATCAATATCCCACGGTTCCTCTTTTGGAGACTTCTAAAGATAGAAAGTTATCATTGCTAGTTGAAGATTTTTGAACCATGTGACATTGGTTCTCACAATCCCTCCTTCAATGTCGCAATGGTACAAGCTTAAGTAACCTGTAAATCTTCTCATGACTATCTCTAGTCAATGCTTTGGTAAATATATCTGCAACATTCTCACTAGAAGGAACATAAACCAGCTTAATGTGCTTCTTAGCTATCTTCTCTCGAATATAGTGGTAGTGTACCTCTATATGTGTTGTCCTTGCATGATGCACTGGATTCTTTGCTATAGCTATAGCACTCTAGCTATCTAAAAATATCTGAATGGGTTCATGTACTCTCACATCAAGATAACTGAAAATCTTCTGCAACCAAACTGACTCTAGAGTAGCTGTAAATGCTGCACGATATTCAGCTTCATACGATGAAGTGGCAATAGTGGGTTGTATCTTCGAAAGCCATGAGATAAGACAATCTCCAAGATAAAAACAAAATCCACTAGTTCTTCTTCTTGTGTCTCTATCACCTACCCAATCACAATCTGAAAATCCTTTTAGTAACAAATGTGTAGATTTCAAAACTACCATAGAAAAATTTGAAGTTCCCTTCAAATATCAAAAGATCCGCTTTACTGCTTTCCAATGTAACACTGTCGGATTCTGCATGAACCTTGATACTTGAGAAACTGCAAACTGTATATCAGGACATGTATTACAAAGATATATCAAGCAACCAACTACTTGACTTATAAAGTAGCATCAAATGACTTTGCATCTACTACCATCTATAAAGACATGTTCTGATCCATAGGTGTTTGCATAGGTTTAGAATCACTCATCTGAAACCTCTCCAAAAGTTTCTCAATGTACTTCTGATGTATCATATAGATACACTCATCTCGAAACAAAAACTGAATCCCAAGATAATAATGCAAAATGCCTAAATCATTCACATCAAATGTTTGCTTCAATTGTTCTTTGAACATCTGCAAATCTTCATCTCTAGGACTTGTGACTATAAAATCATCCACATAAATGATTGCTATAATCATTTTACCTGTTTTCGCTTTAACATAAAGAGTTGGAGCTGCATCTAAGTTATGGAAATTAATGGTCAAAAGATATGTATGTATCTTTTCATACCATGCTCTAGGTGCCTGCTTCAGTCCATATAAAGCTTTTATAAGCTTACACACTAAGTGTTCCTTACAGGTCTTCAAAACCTTCTGGCTGATGAATATACACATCCTCATGTAAATCATCATTTAGAAAAGCAATCTTAATGTCAAGTTGATATATATGCCAACCAAAATGTGCTGCTAGACCAAGTATTGACCTAATAATAGTCATCCTAGATGTAGGAGCGGATGTCTCATCATAATCAATACCTTTTTGTTGTGCATATCCTTTGACAAATAACCTGGCCTTGTATCTATCAATAGTACCATCTGCTTTCCTTTTGATTTTGAAGATCCACTTTACACCTATAGCCTTCTTTCCCTCTGGTAACTCACATAGCTTCCAAGTTTGATTCTTATGAATAGAATCAATCTCTTCTTGCATAGCTTTTCTCCAAATAGGAATGTTAAGTGCATCTTTAACATATGCAGGTTCATCTTCAACAGTCGTAAGTGCCAAAATATCATGAATCTCAAAGTCTTCAGCAAAAGTTACATGATCTCTTTGTTGTTGTTGTCTAGTCTGACTTCTTGTTCTTCCAGTAAAAGTCTTTATACCACTATCTTTCCAAGTCTGATATAACCACGTAGGTGTATCCTTAAATAGTGGTGAAACTCTTTCTGAACTTTCAGCTTCCACATGTTTTGGAACTTGTCCTGCCGAGGTGCTAGGACTTTCTGGAACTCTAACTTCTTCCATTTCTGGAACCAAAGTCTCTTGTGGAACTAACTATGTAGAAGGTTGTGAAATTCCTCTTTCCTCAACTCTTTCTTGAGTCCTAGGAATTTTAACTCCCTCCTGATATGGTTGATCATGTACATCCAGAATATTTCTAAAAAATCCATAGTCATTTTCACTAATGAACTCTGGAATTTCTGGTTCTTTATCATAAAATTTATTTTCAACAATATAAGCATTACGAGAAAGAATAACTTCATGTGTCTCTCAAACATAAAACCTGTATCCTTTACTCTAAGCAGGATATCCAATGAAAACAGCTTTCCTCACTTTTACATCTAGTTTGCCTTGGTCCTTTTTCTCAACATGTACATAAGAAAGTGATCCAAACACTCTAAAGTAACTCACATTAGATTTTCTATGATAATAAGCTTCATAATGTGTAATTAATTTTAAAGATTTTGTAGATGACCTATTTAAAATGTGGTTAGTTGTATGTGCTGCATCAAACCAGAATTTTGGTGAAAGCTTCTTGGACGCCATCATGCTCCACATCATCTCAACAAGTATTCTATTCTTTATTTCTGCAACACCATTCTACTGAGGAGTATAAGCAATAGTAAGGTGCTGAGTAATACCTTTCTCATCAAGAAATGTCTGGAACTCATTTGAAAAGTATTCTCTACCTCCATCACTTCTAAGAATCTGGATAGTTTCCTGACTTTCATTTTCAACCATAGCTACAAACTTCTTGAACATAAGAAAGACTTTTGACTTCAACTTAAGACCATAGATCCATGAGTACCTTGTAAAATCATCAACGAATAGAAAAAAATACATGAAACCCTGAATAGATTTTGCTCTCATAGATCCATTCACATCTGAATGAATAATCTACAATTTCTTGGTAGTTGTAATATGACCATGTTTCTTGAAAGGTAGTTGGATTGAGTTATAGGCCTCTAGTAACTTGCTTCCACTCAATGCTGATCTTCAAGCAAGAGAACAAGAGGTTTCCCATGCCCTATCTTCCCCTCTTGCATTTCTTACACCACGAAGGAGCCCTGTAGATTTTATTGGCCCTCGCATTGGTCCATATCTCACGATACTTGATTTAATATAAGAAGATAACTTTCTTGCTTATCTTGATAAAGAAAAATCTCTTCGAGCTTGAAATACCATTTGATCCAAGGCCAACTAATGCACCACTTCTTGTTGAGAGTGTGATGTGGCTCCCAATTCTTCTTGATTCTCAGAATTTCCTCAAACTTATTTCCATTTCTCGACTTCAGCCCTCTCGGATGAGGAACCTCGTGACCAATGAGAAACATCTTTGAATTCTCCCATGCACTTTCTATGCATCTTATAAGATATCAATCATCATAATAGGGCTAGAAATGCACTAAGATCTCTAATATTCGTTGGTCGAAGATGGTTATATTTCTAGTCCATGCAATAAAGCACCCAATTTTACTTAATTCAAAGAAATGCAAAAAAGAATTCAAAATCTATTGAAAGGGATTGTCTAGACTAGCATTATGATCATCTTTTACGGTAGCATCCATCATATCTTCATTAAGTTGAAGAGGAGTAAAAATCTCTAAAAATTCTTATTGTTGGACACCATGCAGCTACAAACTAGACATAAAAGGTAGAGGCTTGAGTGCTAGTACAAACCGTAGCTTATTGTTATTCTTTTTCATATTTTCCATAAAGAGTAGAGGTTTCCCAGGATTAATAGCTTTATTTTGAGATTTTTTTGTACTAAATAAGCCATCACGTCTATGATATTGCTGATGAGCTCGAGTGTTACTCTCGTAAAGTTTGTGTTAAAATTAAAAAAAAAAAGAACTTTTGTACTAGGAGTGGAAATATAAATAGAATCAATAAATTGGTTTTTTTTAAAAACAAAGGTTTAGTTGAATGAGATGAAATACAAGAGAAGCAAAGGAAGGTACAAAGTAGTGGGATGAATATATTATCGCTTGCATACGCAATCCACTTTCTTTTAAGCTCGTTGTTCTTGAAGAAACACTCTACGCTGTTTGAAGTGAGAAGGGGGTAAGCCTAACAATTCTTTATCTTTTTTCATATGAAAACTAGAGATATCTCTATAGTGTGTTCTTTCGGAGTTTCCCTAAATCTGGTAGTACATATTTCGTTCCAAATCTTTGAGAGGGCTTCACTTCTAATTACATTCTAGCGGGTTATTGAGCATCCAATGCCCTCGCATATGAGAGTTTACTTCTAGTTTATTATAGGATAGAGTTAGAGGCCGCTACTAACTTGTTTCCACACAATGGTAATCTTCGAGCAGTAGAAAAAGACGTGCCACATGCCCTTTCTTCCCATGTTGCATCGTTTACACCAGGAGGGAGCCCTATATATTTTATTGGCCCTCACATACATCCATATCTCACGATAGATAACTTCCCCTAAGAAGATAACTTTCTTGCTTACCTTAATAATGCGAAATCTCTTCGTGTCTGAAGTATCATTGGGTCCAAGGCCAATTATTGGACCATTTCTTGTTGAGATTTTGATGTGGCTCGCAATTCCTCTTGATTCTCAGAATATGCTCGATCTTATTGCCACTTCTCCACTTCATCCCTCTTGGATGAGGAGCCTCATGAATAATGAGAAGGAACATCTCGTAATTCTCCCATGCATTATCTATGCATATTAGGAGACAACAATCATCATAGTAAGGCATATGCTTGGGATCAAGGTCCTCAAACCTAATCCTTTATTTCCTTTTGGTTCAAAATTTGCTTTCACTAGGTTAAATTTGGAACAGCTCTTCTTGGATTTCTGGAAGTTGTCATCCTCGATCTCCATAATCCTCTTGATGGGGAACTAGAAAGAGTCATTTTTCCAAATTCTAGTAGCCCAATTCCAATCATTTCTAGTTTTGAAATTAGGCTTGATTTTGTTCCAAGCTCTCATAGTGAGACAAATAGATGAAAGACTTTGGGAATCATAGGGATGGGGGAAAACAGAAGCATGATATAATCATGAATTTTTCATTTAGGGATAGTAAAGATGTATAAGTTATGGCTTTTTGTAAAAACCAGCTTTAATCTAGAAGCTCTATTACTCACCAAAGATTTGTGTCAAGTAGCCGTGGCCCCAAAATCATGAAGGCCAAGATTTCCCATATCTTTGGGGCGTGCATAGATGTCCCACTTGATTTTTGGGACACTACTTCTAATAGGATCTAGTGTCGGTACAAAGTTCTTGTAAAATCTTTTACCCAAATACTTGTCTTTCCATCGTCAGTAAGCCAAGAAAATGATAATGGAAGAAGTTGGGTAGGTATTACCACCATCATGTTGTGAGCCATGTCTCATTACATATCCTTCCAAGATTCAAGTTAAATGTGGAGCATTTTTAAGATCCAGTACCATATTTCATTCATCAAAGCCCTAAACACTAGGAATATCACTAGAAGTTCAAAAAAACCCATACAATTAGTCTCTTTTCAACCTTGATCCTATAATAAATGGAGGAGGGGTTATTGTATAGCTGAGTGTGCAATTGTACAAAGCTGATATTGTTTATCTGGTTCTTTCGTACTCGGCTACACTTGTTAATACTTCTTAGTGTTGGGTTAGCATTAGCATTAATACTATGACCTTTATCAAATCAACAATTTTAATCTTAATCAAATTAGTGGAACACTTTGAAAATTTACTTTAGAACATGTTGTTTAACTGCATCTCTCACGGCAATGGGGAAAAAAACTTTGAACTAACTAGATTGGATAGTCACAAGAGGGTATGAAAAGATTAAGATGTGAATGCAATTTGTATCATTCACAAATGTTGATTAAAGGAGCCGATAATGAAATGTAATTGCTCTTGCCTTAGACTTCTCCAAGTACCTCTTGATTATAGAATGTGATAGAAAGATACATCTATTAAAATCCCAATATAGATATGATGTCAGAGATAAAATATCTTCTCCCAACCTCAATGGAGCTACAAGCACATACTCACTTGAAGATATTAATTTTTTCCTAGAGGATGTGGTGACCCAATGCCTACTTGTCTAAGTTTTCCCCATCGATGTTGATGTTTCATACCATAACTACCTCATCAGTCCTCAACACCATGTGGTTGCCCAATGAAAAACTGGTACTCCACGTGAAGACCACTTAGAGCACTAACCACTACAACTCTCGAAGATGATGGTGGCAGCCTAGAAATTTATTTTTCTCCTTAATATTTAAAGAAAGGTCCTTGCTAGTTACTCGCACTCCCCTGTAAGCATCCTCTGCTTCATGAGCACACAACTTTCGGCCCTCTCTATCAACATTCACCCATTGCCAATCTAACTCTGTCTTCTACATGCACACCATATTTTCCCTTCTATTATGCACCTTGAAACTTCAAACTAACATGTTGCATCACTCACAATCATCTATGCACTCACTATCTTTCCACAGCTTCTTCTCATTCCTCATATAGGCTTTGACCCTACTGGTATCTAGCCTGACTCTAGCCTCTTGGTGCATTAGTGCAATGTATTCTCTAAGCACAACTAGATTTGGAAGTGGGTGAGTATCTAATTGCACTAAACTAAACATGCAATGTGTATTTATACATATGAATCTAATAGTTTAGCTTGCTTCTTTTTTGCTTGCATGTTTCTTATATACTAGCTCCACTTGCCTTGCCTGCCATAGCACCTTAGGAGCCTCCTTCATTGTGCCACCATATTTTAACATGATTGTCATGATCTCTTAGGAGTGTACCATTTGCACATGGAAAGATACAAGAATATCGGGTTCATCCTTCAGAAAGGCATTGCAAGTGGAGAGGTACATTTGGTGGCATGAAGGATAAAAGCAATTAATGTGATGAACAATGCGTGACATTGGGGAGTAACTCAGGACTTACTCGAATGAGGGTCGATTATGCATGTTGTTGAGCCTTGGAACCCGAATACTTGAGTCACCTTAGGCAATGGGCATTGAGTGACTCCAAAATGTCTGGCCACCGATGTGGCTTAAGAAAATCGAAGACATCAAACACCGAATCAAAGAATACCAAAACCGGATCAAAGTTCCATGACACACCACCAGTTGTAAAGTGTCCACCACCAAGGTTTAATCCACCCCATAGTAGAAAAAATGAAGCTAGGGAGATTAAAAAAATAACGGTAAGGGGAGTCCTAGCTACTACCTCTCCACAGAAAGGAGATAAGGAAGAGAGTTCTCATGCTATCTCACACACAAAGAGAGGAGTAGAAACAGATTAAGCCAAGGAACAATGATCTTCTTCTTGTTCTACTACATAAAGAGAAAATACAAGAATGATCTAATGCAATAATGCAATCAATAAAATATTTAAAGAATAGTACATAAGGAAAAACCTAATGTTCGTGAATGAGTGAGCTCACAAGAAACAAATGTGCCATCACTCTCGATATATAAATTTGGTAAAGCTTAATAAAGTATCCCTAACATATATCAATGTAACCACTATACATGTTTGAGGAATAAAAAGTGATATGTGTCATCATCAATCACATGTTAAGCTTCATATCTCCATACTCCCTCTCAAGCTCAACATCATGTCCTATAATCCTATAATCCAAGCATCTTTTGAAACCTTTTAAGATCTTCTACTCCAAGTGCTTTAGTGAAATCATCAGCAACGTGCTCATGTGTCCTCACATAAACAAGATCAATATCACCCGCTAATATGTTTTCCGTGATGAAGTGATAATGTACCTCAATATGTTTTGTTCTAGCATGAAAATTAGGATTCCGTGTGAATTTTATGCTGCTAAGATTGTCACAGTAAATGATGATAGGCTTCTACACTTCCATGCCTAAATCTACAACTAGCATCTCTAGCCATGAACCTTCACCTACTTCCATTGTAGCACTTCTATACTCAGCCTTTGTACTTGCAAAAGCAATAGTAGGTTGCTTCTTATTGCACTATGTAATAGAATCACTCCCAAGTGAGAATAGAAAGCCGCTAGTAGGTCTTCTATCTCAAACACTACCAACCCAATCTGCCTTGGTGTATCCATGAATCTGCAAATCTGCGCTAGCTTCATAAAACAATGCATAATCCAAGTTACCACTCATATGACATAGAGTTTATCTCAAAGCATCCAAATGTGGCTTCTTTGGAACATTCTTGAATTGACTTTGAAGTCCTAGATTTTATCTTTAAGTTAGATCAAGTTTTGTAATTGTGCGATATATCAAGCTTCCCATAATTTTTCTTTACATAGTCCCATTTTCCAATGCTTCATGTGATGTAGTATCCAACTTCAAATTTTGACCTAATGACATAGAAATTGGCTTAAAATCAGCCATACCATACTTTTGCAGGGTACTCAAGGTATATTGCCTTTGTAGAGTCCATATACCTATTTTTTTATGCCTAAACTCAATGCCCAAAAATAACATGGCACACAAAGATCTTTCATGTGAAATTCTTGCATAACGAGTTTCTTTACCTCTTTAATGCTTTCTTCAATATTACCACTTACAATCAAGTGATCAACATAAATAGCGACAATCAAGATGCCATCATTACCCTTCCTTGTGTATAATGAGTTATCTGCATCACACATAGAAAATCCAATGGTGGTTAAATAATCTACAGTCCTTGAATGCCAAGCAGAGGGGGCTTGTTTAAGCCTATACAAAGACTCTTGCAACCTCCAAACATATTATGGGTGCTTTGAATCCTCATACCCTTGTGGCTGGTCCATGTGTACTTCTACCTACAACTCACCATGTAAGAAGGCATTCTTCACATCCATCTGATGCAAAATCTATGATTTTTTTTGTAGCCAATGCAACAAGTGCTCTGATAGTATTTATATGCATATCCTTTTTCTACTTATAATTCTTTATACTTGCGTATCCTACCGTCAACATTGTGCTTTACCTCATAACTCAACTTGCAGCATATGGGTTTCTTTCCTCAGTGCTATGGAACATGCTTCCATGTTTTGTTTCCATAAAGTGCATCCTTCTCCTTTCTCCAAATTTGCATTTCCAATTGCATCTGCAAAACAAGAAGGTTCAACATCTTTTATTACCTTGGTCATGTACACACAATGACAAGCCATGTAACTATGATACGTCAATCATTGCAATAAATTCTACATCCTCCAAGATTGTCTTGGCATGGGTAACTTCTTCCTTTTGTATAATCGGCATATGCCTTTCTTACTCTTTTTTTTTTTTTTTAATGGAGGTTCGGCCGAGGCCTACTCCCCCGGACTTTAACTTTGAAATTAACAACTGTACAAGGAAGGGCATAGTACCCATGGGACCCCCCTTATCCCACAAGAACAGGGGTAGACGAGGTAGACGGCCCGAAGGCACTTACAACGAGGTAGACGGCCCGAAGGCACAGCGGAGTGAACGCCCGAAGGCAGTTTTCAACGCCCGAAGGCGGTTTACATATCCCGCAGCGCTGGGGGGTTGAACCCTCGCCCCCGCCTCAAGAGGCGAGGGACCCAACCGCTAGACCAGGCATCTTGGGATAACCTTTCTTACTCTTGGATTCTTCATAGAGGGAAATCCAAGTTCATCATCAAGACTCTTTTTTGAATTGATTGAGTCTCCATAAATGTCTTCAAAACCTGTAGATATTTTATTACCAAAAGAAATATTTTCTTCACCTTTCTTGGCGGTAGTCGATGAGTTTGATGGACTCAAATTTCCATGCAATCTTCCACTCAATGGAGTCGAGTTGGAGCTCTTTCTTTGTGACATATCTAATCCACTCAGAACTTGAGATGCTACACTTGTGTTTTCAAATTTTCTTTTTTCGTTTGAGTGAAGATTAAGTCATTCTTTGCAATGTGCATAGCAGCTTGGCATTTCATCAAACACTACATCTCTGCATAACTTCACCTATCATGAGTGGGTTGTAACATTTATATCCCTTTTTCTCAAGGGAGTACCCAATGAAGATACACTTTTTTGCTTTTGGATCAAGTTTCATTCTCAACTCATCTAAAACATGTACATATGCAATACAACCAAATACTTTCATCTATGCGACGTTTGGCTTTTTACCTATAAACTTCTCTTTAGGACTTTGTTACAATATCAAAGAGAGTTCTCTTCATGACATATATAGCTATGTGCAGAGCTTCTGCCCAATAACAATGAGGCATATTTTTATCAGGCATCAAGGCCCTTGCTATTTTTGCAATTTATCTATTTTTACCTTCAGCAACACCATTTTGTTGTGGTGTGTATGTGCATGAAAATTTCTTTCCAGATCCATGACTTTTTTGAAAACTATCAAACTCGTTTGACATGTATTCATCTCCTACATCATATCTTAATATCTATATATACTTTTCTGTATACTTTTCCACCACATCCTTGAAAATTTTCAAAGTTCGTAAACACCTCACTCTTCTTTTCATGGATTATACCCACACTTTCTGCATGTGATCATCAATGAAAAAGTTATAAAACCTCTAGCCTCCCATAGATGTGGTCTTTGCAAGACCCCAAACATATGTATATACTATTTCTAACACATTCTCACTAACATTCTTGCCATGTGGAAATGATGCCCTTGATTGTTTACCAAAATGACATGCTTCACATACCCTCTACATCTCTGCAACCTTGAAATTCGGTAGTCTATTGACAAGCTCCATTGATTGCATCAATTTCAACCTCTGCAAATTTGCATGTCCAATTTGCTTACGATAAATCTGTATGTCAACAATAACACCTACCTCTTTTACAAACATGACTGCATTCATTTGAGGAATTTTGAGATTTAAGGTGAACATCCTACCCATTTTGTTTCCTTTGGCAAGCAACCTTCCATTTTGTTTGTACTCTTCCACATATAAACCATCAACATTGAACCTGACTTGTAATCTCTGATCAACTATTTGTCCAATAGAAACCTGATTCTTTCTTATATTAGGAACATCTAGTACATGAACAAGATGTTCATCTTACCTTCAAGATAACCTTCACATATATCTGAATCATCTGGTAGCCTGAATGAGGGTAAACTCTCAACCATACCTCTATCTTTGGTACTTTTGAGAGCTCCAAAACTAATATGTCCAAATTTCATGCCATAGCTTCATATCTTCCACTGGTGACGAAGATTTGACTGCATATGCCTGACTGATTTTTGACAAAAGTTATGAAAGACCGATATTAGATAGGAAGTGAATTAATCAACGTATTTACCATTTCTTCATCAGATATCTGAACTCCTACATTTAGAAGTTAATCTCTCAAGTCAACGAGTCTCGTAATGTGGGTTTGAATTGACTCACCAACCTTCATCCTTGTATTTGCTAGTTGTCTCCTCAAGTGAGCTTTCCTAGCAGGATTTCTGCTCTGAAAAAGATTCTCAAGCTTCAACCAAGCTTGTCTAGAACTTCTGCAAGATCGGATATGTGGTAGAATATGCTTTTTAACACTCATTGCTATGGATGAGAGTGCTAAAGCATCCCTAGCATCCCATCTTGCATGATCTTTAGTAGGAGGAACTATAGGTAAAGACCTACCTGTGACTTTGGATGTCGAAGTGGTTACCTCTTCTTCAGTTGGTTCTATAATAGTAATTCCAGTACCTCTTGAAGCTTATGTGGCTCCTTCTTTGCCTTCTCATCTCGGTCTTGTTAAGGATCCATTGACGATACTCCATAAATCCTTTGTCACTAAAATATTCATCATCATGAAACTCCACATGGGATAATTAGAAGATCCATCCAACTTGTCTTCAATCTCAATTCTAATCTCACTCATCTTAACTAAGTGTGTATGTCAATTATGCTCTGATACCAAGTGTTGGAATTTGGGGCCCCAGGATCGTTCCAAACTAAAACCTTTTGAGCATACACACTTAATTAATTAAGATGATAGGTGAGAGATAGAAAGAAAGAGATCTTGAGAAAAGGATAGAGAACGTAAGTTGGATGCTTACTCACTAAAAAAATAGATGTCCAAATTACAACATGTGTACTACTCAACCATATAATGTGGTGCACTCACTAATGGAAGAATATCCAAGAAGATGATGATAAAAAATTTAGATTATGTTGAAATAACCTGTGTATGTGTGTGAAGTGAATGAGCAATGAAGCTAACCTTATTCTCACAAAATAGTGTAACAAAATTGTAAATCAACCAACCCTAATTTTGAGATTAGGGTAGAGAAACCCTAAAAACAAAATATAAGGTTAACTCACAAAAGATAGTTACCACCACCTTGTAGAAGACTTCTTGCTCCAAGAGAGTAGCCTCTCCTTCACCAAAACTCCACCTCCAAAGCTTCAGAACACCAAGAGTTGGCTTGATCACCTCCTCTTTGCTTGATGAGTGATGTCTCAACAATGAGACTATGCTTCTTTATATAGGATGTGACATTGATTCCAACAATCCCTCCTTCAATGTCACAATGATACAAGCTTCAATAACCCACAAATATTCTCATGACTATCTCTAGTCAATGCTTTGGAGTGGTAGTGTAATTCTATATGCTTTGTCCTTGCATGATGCATTGGATTCTTTGCTATAGCTATAGCACTCTGGCTATCTGAAAATATCTGAATGGGTTCATGTATTCCCACATCAAGATCTCTATCTTTCTATCTCTCACTTATCATCTTAATTAATTAAGTGTGTATGCTCAAAAGGTTTTAGTTTCGAATGATCCTGGGGCTCCAAATTCCAACATATGAGGTATACCTCAATAGGAAACATTTTGAGTTCCACATCTTGATGGTAACACAACCTAATCACACTAGTTGTTGCTCCTGAATCAACCAAATCATTCACCTACTTCATAGTGGTGCCTTGCCCTTGTTGAACTGTAATGAATGGTCGTCTATCCGCTAAGCATTTGGCTTTGTTTGGCTCATTTCCATGGGATATCCAGGAGCTTCTTCATTGGTATAGGTATTGACTTGAAGGCATCCTTCTCTTCCATCACTACATTCCCTCTCTAATCCCCATCATCTTAATATCATACGTTTTATGCGGTCTAGGGCTTCAGCTTGCACTTCCTCTCTTATTCTTTTTTCTTCTTCCTTGCACCTCTTTGCCAAAGTGAGTCATCTAAGCATATCCTCAGTTAGAGGTTCTCGGTAAAGCTTGACTCTACAACCACTAATATTATTTGGCAACAATTCACCTTCCAAGTGGCTAACTGCACTACTCCACTCATTGAAATTCTATTTATAATCATAGGTCCATAACCGTGGTTCTCTAATTTTTGAGCATGTTGCTTTTGCATATAGACTAGGAATAAATCTTCGACCTTTAAGCCTTTATCTTTCACATGCGCATCAAAATAGGCTTTTTGTCTCTTCTTGGCTGCATAGATTCTTGTTGCTACTCTTATTCTGGTCGCTCTTAAGCATTATAAGTCCATGATCCTAGATGATAACTCATGGCTAGTCCATTGATGCTCTTGTGCAACCTTAAGGGTGGGTTATCAAAAAATCAAAGGGAAGCACTGCATTCTGACCAAAAACCATATGAAAGGGAGTTGCATTGAGTACTTATTGTCTTGTAGGCCACTCAATATGCCCAAACAGCGTGGTGTTACTATTTGTCCCAATATAAATGTTTGTTGTTTATGAGTTTAGTCAATACATCAAAGGATCTTTTTAGTGCTTTTTGCCTTAGCATTGGCTTGAGGATGATATGGTGCAGACTTTTTGTGAATCACCATTAAATCCTATAACAAATATTCAATGGCCTCATTTAGAAAGTGAGTCCCTCTATCACTCATCAGCTCTATAGGCAATCCATACCTTATGAAGACATTCTCAAATAAGAATTTTGTCATCGTCTGTGTGTCATTCTTTTTGGTAGCCTTAGCTTGAGTGCATTTGGTTAGATAATATGTTGCTACAATTATGTATTCATCATGGGAGCATTTAGTAGGGGGGTTAAATGGTCCAAAAAAGTCTATGTCCCACTTAAAGAATGCACGTCCTCCCATCATGGGTTTCAATGGCATCTCATCTCTACGTGTTGGATACTGAGCTCTTTGACAAACAACGCATCTCTTTACATAGGTATCTGCATCCATATGAAGAGTGGGACACCATAGTCCTGAGAATAGTATGTCCTTGATTATCCAATCGGGCCCAAAATGACATCCTGCGACACCTTGGTGTGCAGAATCTAGTATTCTCAAGCATTCACTTTCATGAACACACTATCTTAAATATCCATCTTTTCCTCTCTTGTACGGATTATTGCCAATGAGCTTGTAGTCTTGAGCTTCCTACTCTAGACTTCTTTGTCTTTCTAAAGTCATTTCTTGAGGGAATGTTTTCATCCCCAAGTAGTTTACCAACAGTTTTCTCCAATCTGGTGTTAGAGCAATATGATATAAGGTAGTGTGCTCGATGGGTGGTGTAACACAACAGATTGGGTAGTCCTTGCATATCCTATGGATGTTTGCTTCTATCATAGGCTAGTACACTCCTAATCTGTGCAGATTCTATAGGGTGCTTTGTTTTGAGTGGTGTTTCTCTAAGGCACCTATGCGTGCTAATTGCAACCATTTATCTTATTGTGCTTCTTCTACACAACCACTCAGAGTTTTTTTATTGTTCTGTTTGTAAATACTTTTTACCACTATCTGATATCTTTGTGGCTTAGTTACTTCCTTTTCCTTAGTCCCGACTCTAGGATTCTTGGTTCTAAATGTGAGAATGGGGACAAGTGGCTTCGCCCATTCAGGCACCACTTCAAGGCTAAACAAGTATGCATTTGGTAATTCATCAGTTGTCCCTTGAGGGGCTTCTCCTATGATTAGTCGTGAGAGATGTTTGGCCTTAAGATGGGTCTTTCCTTTTTTGCATTCCACTTCAAAATCATACTCCATTAATAGAAGAAACCATTGTACCAACCTTCTCATGTTACAAGGTTTGTTGACTAGGTATAACAATGCTTGATGGTCTGCAAAGAATTTGAACTTGTTTTCCAGCAAGTAATGTTTGAATTTTTTTACTGCATAGACCATCCCAATCCCTCTCTCTTACTGGTGGTGTAGTTTCTCTGAACTGCATTCAATTGCCTACTTGCATATGCTATGGGAAGTTCTATGTTGCCTTCATTTGTAGGTTGTGCTAACAGACACCCAATAGCATAATTAGATGCACCCACATGTACATGGAACAGCTTACTCCAATCCTATATCATCAAAATTGGTACTGAACACAAGTGTTGTTTAAGCTCATTAAATGATTTCTCACATTCATCTCTCCATTTGAACTTAGTCAAAAGGGTGTACAGAGGCTTTGCAACGATCCCATACATGTGTATAAAGCGTCGATAATAACCACAATGTCCCATGAAAGCTTGTACTTCCTTGATATTTTTTTGTCCTAGGTAGCTCTGTAATTGCTCTAACTTTATCTTCATTTGAAGAGATTCCATTCTTTGACATTATGTGTCCTAGAATCTTACCTTGCCTGACCATAAAAACACACCTTTCTGGGTTAAGGAAATCATCAACATAGAATTCCAAGTTTTTGCACAGAAACTCCTTAAATACATGGCACATCAACCATTGAAATGTAGTAAGAGCATTTGTTAACCCCAATGGCATGACACGAAATGTGAATATACCCCATTTTGTGTCAAAATCCATCTTATGTTGGTGCTCTAGGGCAATGGATACTTGATTGTAACTTGAAAATCCATCAAGGAATCTATAAACTTCCTTGCCTATTACCCTTTCTAACAAATGTTCAATGATGGGAAGCGAATAACTTTCCCTACTAGTGGCTGCATTAACTTTCTTCAAGTTAATGCATACATGTAATTTGCCTTTTTTTGTGCACCACTACAATGGGTGAGACCCATTCAGTTGCTCAATTTCATAGATAGATCTTGCTTCAATTAATTGTTCAATTTCCTCTTTTATTTTAGCGGCATAATTATCATTATACGTGTAAGGCTTCTACTTCATGTCCTTAGCTTCCTAGTTATGGGAATTCTATGGGAGCAAATGTTTGGATCAATTCCTTTCAGATCCTTGTAGCTCCATGCAAACACGTCTCTATATTCTTTCAATAGGGTGATCAATGTCTATTCCTCTTCCTCATTTAGGTCATGTCCTATGTATGTACATTTCTCTTCTCCTTCTTCAACTGTGACTATAATCTTCTTAGTCTTTTCTTGGTTGTCATATGCTTCTCTTGGGATGACTTCTCTCTTAGGAATTCTTAGCATGATTTGTCTATCTTCAATTTCATATTTCTTAAAATTTTCTAGCACTTCCAATAGGGATTCTTCTTCTTCCTGGCTAGAAGATTTCTTTCGTTCCTTCTTCTGCTTCTTCTCCTTGGTTTTTGGCAGTTGGGTGAGATACTTATTTTGCATACACTCCATCACATTGAGGGTAGTGGCTTCCACTAAATAAAGGTATTCATCTTCTAAAGAGCAGAATGGCTCCATAATAATGGACTCTAAATCTTCATCACTTGCATAGGTTGACTATGGGGTCAGCATTGTTCTAAAATAGGCTCACTTATTTTGGGTTATATCATGAAGATAGAGATGATCTAGCCATCTTCATCACAATGATGAGTCCATTATTCTTCGTTCACCACAATGTCCATTGTGGCTAGGATCTCTACCCATTCGTGAGGCTCAAATTCCTCATCAGGGAGCACCATAGTTGCATAGGTAGGATATTGGAGGGTTTTAGGGTGTCGTTCTGTGCTTAGGTTCCTAGCCTCTAACCTCTCCTCCTCTTGTACTATAGCTTTGCACATCCATATGTAGGTGTCCTCATGCAACCATGAAGGGTCTTATGTTTAGGATCATACTGACTCAACTCTTCATGTGTTTTATGGACGGTCTTCCACTGTAGTGGGGGTACATCTTGATGGGAATAATCTTTAAGATTGACTCTAGTTGTCACTCCAAGTGTTGTAAATACAAGGAGTTGCTTCCACAATCTTGTACTATTTGCAATTGCCTCATGAAAGGATGTCCCAAAATTATCACATAGGCATGGTTCTTTCCAAACTCACATATGGCAAAAATGTGCTCAAACTCCACACCACAAGTGGTGAGAGTTATTCCTTCCAGCAAGCCTAAAGGTTTCTCAATATGACCATCATCCATTTGTAGGTTCATTCTTGTGGGTCTCAGAGTTGGCTCGCCCCAATGTTTCCAAAGGGAAGTGGTGGCAATACCCACTCTAGCACCTGATTCTAGGATTGCTTTGGTGGTGTGACCTTGATAGGAGATAGGTAAATAAGTATGTCCCTCTTCTCCTTCACTCATTTCCCAAACTCTATCGATGGGTATTTTAGGTACTTTTCTTTGTGACCCTTTCTAAGAGTGGGCAGTAGTTGCCTTTGGTAATTGATTTGCTACATGCTTCCATAACTCAGGTTAAACTTTTAATAGCTCTTCTAAAGTGAGATGACACTGCACTTTAGTGTTCTTTACAACATTGGTATTCCTAGGAAGACCTGATTCCTCATTTTTTATTAGTATAGTGGGTGCTCTCATTTGAAAGGACTTTGATTCCCATGGGTTAGTAAAGTGAGGTAGCTAATGCAAGGAATTAGATTCAAAATTTGTCTCCTCACTAAATTGCTCCTCCTCTTGTTCTCTGGATATTGAGGGTACATCCTATGGGAATTGCACTTGGCGATCGTCTATCTCTTGAATCGGTGGGAGAGTCTCTTGCTGTAACTCCCATTTCTCTTCTTGAATCTCCCTCAAAAATCCTTGAGACTACTGATGTATAAAAGGAGGAATCCCACACTCCGTAGAATTGGGCACTTGTGATACCATGGATGGAATTTCTCCCTGTGAGTTCTGGACTAAGGGGGCTTTCTTAGACTCGACATTCTTTGTGCTAGACAACATTTTTTCTAGTCTCTCTAATAATCCTTGAAAATTTAACTCGGGTTTTACTAGGTTGTTTCACATAATGGAATGCTTCAAACATGGTCTGGGCCAATTCTACCATTTTCATGCAAAGTTTAGTCCTCTCTATTTCTAGGTCTACTATGGGATAGCTCTCACTTAATTCTTCTACCTTAGGTCCCTCTCTAAGTCTTTCTTGGTATGCTCTGGATATCATGTTCAGGTCTTTTGGTATAGCTTCAACTAAAATAGATATAGGTCTGGGTGTTTGGTTTATCGGGATTGAATCTTGAGATGCTAATTCTAAGATTTTGGCCCTGTTTTCTTTTAAGCTTCCTTCTAGCTTAGTTATTTTCTTACTCCATTTTCTCTTGAGCCTTTCTCGGGAACCCTTCCAATATTTTTCTTTCCTTCCACTAAATTCTCTGACTTCGCTATTCTCTGAGGTCTTATTGGGATTTGTCTGCTGGTTTTGTTATAGTGTCCGGGCTCTAGTCATTGCTTGTATGGGCAGATATGTTGGTGTAGATCATTTGAAGTATGCACAATGCCTATCACATTAATAGGGGTTACTTTAGAGGCATTGTCTAGGTTTTTGGGGCACTCACATACAACATGTTCTTTACCACAATCGGGACAAAAACCTTGAATGTGGTAATATTTTTGTTGTCCCACTAGTGGAGGATGTGGACACTCCCTTATGTAGTGATCTCCTTGGCACCTAAAGCATGGTCCTTTAGGACCCTGGGATTATTGTCTCTCTATTGTACTTTACTGGCCACTAGGACTGCCTTGGGGTTGTGCCATGATTGGGCAAACGTTAGCCATGTGGTCTCCTCTACAGGTGAAGCATCGCTTGACTGAGACCATCCTTGGTGCATGCTTACTTGAGACTCCTAACTTCTATGCTACTTGAGACTCCTCTATGTAATTAGAGTGCTTAGAGGAAAGATTTGTGGAGTTGTTTGAATCATTATAGACTTTGGAGAGCTCCAACTCTCTGAAATTTTCCTCTATGTCTATGCCAATTCTCACACATTGTTCTAGTGTTTGGGGATCCTTCAAATACATGTAAAATCGTAGACTAGCACTTAGCAAGCCATCCAAAAATAGAGACACTTGTTTGGCTTGAGTGGGCAACTCTAGGAGAGGGAACCTCTCTATGCATTTTCTGAACCTACATGCGACGAGTCTGACTGTCTCCTACGGGGTTTGTTTGAAACTGTTAATTAAAGATGAGGTGTTGTGTCTAATCCCACTCTTTGAAAACTCAATGATGCATGTCTCTAATAGATGATGGATGTCCCTAAATTGTCTCTATTGTAGGGGTTGGAACTAGGTTAAGGCAGTATTCTTTAATGTTAATCCAAATTCATTGTATTAGGAGTTTTCCTCAAATAGTTTTCCTCAAATTTGACCACTAGATGATCCAATCCAATAGTTTGATATGGGTTCCTCAATTGAACAACTGACCTTCTCATACCATCCTCATAGATGTGAGCAAATTTGACCACTAGATGATCCAATCCAATAGTTTGATATGGGTTCCTCAAATTGAACAACTGACCACTAGATGATCCAATCCAATAGTTTGATATGGGTTCCTCAAATTTGTCTATGTAAGAGTTTTCCTCAAATTTGACCACTAGATGATCCAATCCAATTGTTTGATATGGGTTCCTCAATTGAACAACTGACCTTCTCATACCATCCTCATAGATGTGAGCACCTAATCGGTTGGTTCATATATACTCCAATTGCATCTTGTATGGACCCTCTTATATTTGTAAGTAGGCTACTCTTGAGGTACCTATTGGTCTCTCCATGTTGTAAGACATCTCTGACTCGCTAGTTTCAGAGCTCAATATGTAAGGGTAATCACTTAATTGATGGGCCCAAGATCTTGTAGTGATATTAACACGAGCTTCTTAGGATCTTACACTACAATGTTTTGTCTTTCCTATGTGCCTCCCTGACCTAAGAATTTGTTTCCTCAAGGCACTCGATGTGTAGTCTCATCAAAATGATTATTGATTACTTCTTTTCATTTTACTTTCCGTTTGATTTCTTGTCTTTCCACTCACAGCTCATCAGGTATCATCTTTTAATGCATGTTTAAGTTTTGGCAATGTCGAATTTAAGTTCTTTTTCCCTTGATGTTTTTGTACTAATGTGATTGCACTTTGGACTTGACTCCCTTAGAGCATCTTTAAAATTTGAGTTCCTATTGTCTCTTGAATCTAAGGCCTACGGTTACATCTTTCACAAAAGAATCAAGAAAGACAATCATGGTTACAGTCACTTATTGCCTTCGCTTCCACTCTTAGTAAGCTCTTGGATGAGACCTAGCCTAGGTGTTGTTCCTAAGCCAAGTTGTTTCTCACTAGAGACAAGATGCTTCCATATATGATACCACCGCAAACCCTACAAAAGTTACACCAGTTCAAAAATTTGAAATAAAATTTATAAAAACCCTAATTTTACCATTCAGGAGGACTGTCACGATGACATAGCACTATCGCAATGGCGTAATGGCATCACGATGGTCTAAGGGCATCGTGATGGCATAAGGGTGTCATGATGGTGTGGGACTATCGCAATGGTTTAAGGGCATCGTGATGGTGGGGGACCTTCACGATGATCTAAGGGTGTCGTGATGGCATAAAACTATCGCGATAGCGTAAGGGCGTCATGATGGTTTGGGACCATCACAATGGTCTAAGGGCGCCGCGATGGCATACCACTATCATGATGTCATAAGGGCATTGCTATGGTCTAAGGGCATCATGACGGTGTAGAAGGCAATGAAAGAAGGTCTATAAAGAAAAAAGTATCAAATTCAAAGGCTGAGTTGTGATAGTTTTATGGTAAACCATTTTGCATAGATGATGTAGGTCATCAAAGACAAACAGCCTGAGACGTATGAAGAATCTTGCACACAGAAGGAATGGAAGCAAGCTATGAAAAAGGAGATCAAAGCTCTCAAAGAGAATCACACTAGGAACTAGTGCCAAAGGAAAAAGGTATGATGATTGTTCCAAACAAATGGGTGCTTAAAGTAAAGAGGAATGTTGATGGTTCACTAGTTCGGCATAAAGTTAGATTGGTTGCCAAAGGGTTTAAACTTTAAGCATGATTGCAAAGTATTGATAGTTATAAGTACTTCAAGGAGGTGGCCATTATACTGACCCAACATCAAAAATGCTTTCCTCAATGAATAACTACAAGAAGATGTACACATCAGTCAACTAGTTGGATTTGAAGATGAGAACCATCCAAATTTTGTTTGCAGATTGAAGAAGGCACTTTATGGACTAAAGCAAACACCATGAGCATGGAATCAAAGATTGATAGAGTATGTAACTAAGTGTGAATACAACCCAAGTAGTGCAAATCCTTCATTGTACATGAAGAAGGAAGAAAATAGAGATCTCATTATAACAAGGAATGATGTTACAAGGATTAAAGAGATCAAAAGCTTGGCAAGGATCTTAAAATGTATGATCTTGGAGAGTTGAGACATTTTTACAAAGCTGAAGTCATTTATGGTAAAGATGGCATTTAATTGATGGAAAAGAAGTACTTGTTAGACGTTCTTTTGAAATGAGTGAATGAAAACCACTCATTGGGACCATGGACACAAGTACAAAGCTTAACTCGAACAATGGAGAAGAATTGGAAGATATAACTCTTGAAGACATGAGTTCATCTACTTTATTTCCATTTGTATCTGCATGAGTGCCTCTCCATTTTGTATCCAAGAGACAATCCATATTATTTCAGTTATATCTCATTGTATTTGGGTACCTTGCCATTTGCTTCTACCACTGTATTCATTCTCCTTCAAGGAAAATTATCCCACAGATGATGTAATTTAGAGAGCCTCCACCAACTTTATATAAGGAGGGCCTCTCTCCAATTTGTATTTAGAGCCTACTTCATGGTCTTGGCAAGGACATTTCCAATCCATGTGAGTTTACCCATTTCTTGTTTTACTCACTTTGAGTGTCTCACACTCTTTCATTTTGTGAGTACATTGTTCTTTTCATTTTTCTTCCACCTATGTACTCTCTACATGGTAACAGAGCTTTAGACGGAGATCTTGGTGGTTCTATTGGCAGTGAGTTTGGAGGTTCTAGTGGTTGTGCTAGAGCTCGGTGTTGTCCCTCTCCACTGATTGGGAGAAGCTTCTTGCCATCATTTTTATGCTTTTTGGGCCTCATTTTGCCCATTTGACCACCCTCCCACCCCTCTATTTCTATTTGCCCTCCCACCCACCCCTTTCTACCCCTCTTTTCCACCCTCCCAACCTAGCTCTTGGCAGTTTTGGAAGTACTTCATGGTCTTCAGCATTCATTTGGTGGCCTTTGCAATGCATTTCTACTCTTACAGTGGTTATAACCACTTTTTTTTTCTTCATTTTGAGTGTGATGATTCCTTTGAGGATTTTCAATTCTCTATTGCTTATTTTCACTATTCTTGTGGTTTTCTATGTTTTCCAATTTCACATAGCATCTATGTAAAGGGTGGAAAGCACAATTATCAAATAGATTACTCATGCTACTTTTGGAATCCATGTCAATCATACATCACAAGCTTAGAAGGCTTTCTAGAAATAGGTGCAATAGTGGGTGACAGTGTGTAGATCCATAGCTTGTCACTTCCAGGGACTCTTTCAAACACTTGTCTCTAGCAAGACGTCTTCTTTTTCTTCTTCACTGTCTAGGTCAATAAAAGCCCTCTTGTGATCACTACTAGAGATGATGTTGTAATCGCTATAAGCACCTCATCGTATCTAGGGATCCCTCTAAATAGATACTAGTACATGATCAACAAAGATTATGCTTCATGTGGGTCAACTAATGATGGTAAGGTGCCTTGTATCTTGACCATAATTACTTTATCAATTATAGGTCTATAGCTTCCTCTTGTGAGACTATGAAGGAAACAAAGTATTGTTGAAGAACCATAGGGTGAGGCAAAAGTGTTCCTCCTTTCTTGTGCACAAACCTCACATAGTGCATTCACAAGAGGAACAATATCCATAGCACTTCCAAAATCTTTGTAGCTACCAAAATCGCTCACATCCAGACTATACTCTCTATGACACACAGAAATTCAACAACAAGAAGAAGGACCTCATGTGCGAGAGAGGGAGAAAGGGAGCAAGAGAGGAAGGGAGATAGAAAGAGAGATAAGAGAGAGAGAGAGAAAGAAACATGGATGTGCACATTTTTCTAGCAAGGGAGTGCAAAGTTGATTTTTTTTCAGCCTCAAAAGTTATTCCCAATGGCATCATAGATGATGTTTTTGGTAGATTCTAGAAGAGCTTACAAATTCATACAAATCTCCTTGAAGAAAAGCTCACATTTTTTTTAGGCATAGAATATCATTTTGAGCTTTTTGTTATTGACCAAAGTGTGCTCTACTCTCCAAATGCCAATTTTTAGAAGGGACAATTTTAAAAAACAAGAATTTTTGTGTGTGTGAGTTTGGGAACGCTACTTTTAGCCCCCAAGGGTGTTTAAGTGCATAGTGGGCTATTCTAAGCCTCCAAACATGTTAACGTGACTAAAAGGCTACTCTAAGGCCCCCCCACCCCAAAACTTTTGGTGTTGATTCTTTGCAAGTCTGATGACTCAATTTTGAAGTTCTATTTTCTTCAAGAGTGACAATGTCTACCATTTCAAATGCAAAATTTTTTAGGATCTACTTTCCATCCTTCACATTTATGTTCATGACCAAAAATAAAAGGTTGAATGGCATGAACTACAATTTGTGGAAGGACATGATTAAGGCTTACTTATACACAAACTTGTTATGTAAAGTAGAAGTTGCTAAGAAACCTATGTCTGATAAGAATAGTGACTTAGCTACATGGAATGTTTGGAATGTAACAGATAAGCATGCCATAGGACAACTATTGCTAGCTTATGGTAAGCTAACTAAAGGACATATTACTTCTTGCCAGACTACTCATGAGGCTTGGGTGATACTTCAAGATCTCAATGAGGATAAGATTACCTCTAGAATTTACGCCTTATAAGAAAAATTCCATAACCTCACCATTAGGCCCCAAGATCCCATCATCAAAGTCATTTCCACTTTCGAAGATTATCAACACAAATTCACATTGTGTGGCAGACAAGTATCAAGCAAAGATATGGCTATTAGGCTTCTAAACAAGCTTCCTAAGTCATATGAGACTTTTTTAGCAACACTTTACAATCGAGGTCAAGTGTTAATCTGGGAAGAAGTGTGAAGTCTATTTCTCCTCCACGACTCAGGAGCAAATTCCTCAATATCTAAAAAAGCAATCGTGAAAGAGAAGGATATCTTCAACAAGGGTTATAACTATAGTAAACACTCTAGCAATGTTCCTAATCAAGGCTCCAACAACTCATCCAAGAAGTTTACATGCAATTATTCTAGAGAATGCGAGCATATTGAGAAATCTTATAACAATTCTAAAGATTCTACTTCCGAGAATCAAGCTAAGTCCTTGACACATAGGTTTCATTGTTCGAGTGAAGATCTCTTCATCTCAATAGAGGCCAATGCTCTAATCACTTCTAGCTCATCACAAGAATGGATATCTAATAGTGGTGAAAACTCCCACATGTGCAAGGACCATGAGTCATTTCAAGAGTTAGAAAACCACAAAGGAGAAGTATACTTGGGAAATAACAAGAGTCTCCCAATTGAAGGTAAATTCAAAGTAAAAATTATGAATAATCAAGGAAAATGCAAAGCCTTATTGAGCATACTCTTTGTACCAAACCTTTGCATGAATCTCCTCTCTACCAAAGCAATTACTTATCATCAAAAACAAGTTCTCTTTGATAAAATATGAGTGAAAATGATTGATCCTAGCATTAAGGACATCATATCCCAAGACATCAAGGCTTGTGAAAGCTTTCCTTCTTTCTTACTAAGGAACCAATGTCCACCCTTTGACATGAGAGATATGGCCATACATTCTATTTAACCAATCTCTCAACATCTCAATTGGTTAAGGGATCAACCAAGTGTAAGATATCTAACAAGCTTGCACTCAAGGCAAGAAACACAGGTCTCCTGTTCTGAAAGAAACTTCCACCCAAGCAAGGAATCATCTATCCCTAGTCCACATGGATCTCAATGGACCAATGATAACCCATCGCTGTATGGATCACTCTACTTCTTTCTTATAATAGATGATCACACTAGATACATATGGGTCCATTTCCTCAATTCTAAGGAAGATACATTTTCTAAGTTCAGAGAGTGGGTCTACCAAGTTGACAACAAGGCATCTAGTTTAGTAAAGAAAATTAGATGTGATGGAGGTGGTGAGTTCATCAACCATGAATTTGATAACTTCATGAAACACAAAGACATCAAGAGGCAAGTCACTTAGACTCATAATCCATCTTAAAATGGAGTAGTTGAAAGAAAGATGTATAGTTTTATGGAAATGGAACACTCTATGCTTCACAAAAAAGCCTTACCATTCAAGTTTTAGGCTATAGTTTTACATTCTCGAGTTCACATCATAAATAGGAGCTTCACAAGTTCACTACACAAAAATATTCTATTTGAAGCCTACTGTGGATGAAAGCCCAATTTTAACCACTTTAGAGTTTTTGTAAGTGAATAATTTGTACATGTGCCCAAAGAAGATCGACATAAGTTGGCATATAAGTCCAAAAAGCATCTATTCATTGGTTATAGTGAATAGTCCAATGCATACATATTGTATAATCAAGAAAATCAATCCATCACCATTTCAAAAGATGTCATCTTTGATAACGCATCAAAGTACTCAATTAACAATCCAAGTTCAATTTTGAGTCCACCCACCTACACTTTAGAGGGGGACACTAACATTTCTGAGCAAAGTTCAAAAGCTAGTACTTTCCAACAACCTATGAGATCTCAAAGGATCATCGAAAAGAAATTACGAGAACAAGGTCATTATGTTCATCATGCACTTATGTACCAAATTCAACAAATTCCGAAGCATTCCAACTTTCAAGAAGCTCAAGGCCAACTAGAGTGGGAAGTATATAGACAGACATGGATGCAATAGAAAATAACAATAGTTGGACACTTTTTCCAAAGCCTACTAATCATCAACTTATTGGTTTAAGTGGCTATACAAAGTTAGGTACAAATTAGATGGTACTTTGGACAAATACAAAGCAAGGCTTGTAGCTAAGGACTATAAACAAAAGCACGACATTGATTATAAAGAAACCTTTGACCCTATTGCAAGGTTTACAACTATTAGAGCTATTCTTGCATCAAGTGCACATGTCAAATGGCACATATCCAAACTCAATTTCAAAAGTGTTTTCCTCAATGGTGATCTCCAAGAAGAGGTATATGTGAAACAAATCAAAGGCTTCAAGATAAAAGGAAAGGAAGGTCATGTATACAAATTTCACAAAGCAGATTATGGACTTAATCAAGCTCATAGTGTCTCGTATGAAAAGATCCTCAACTTTTTTGAAGATAAAGGATTTTGAAGGAGCACTATTGATGTTAACCTATACATATACCATAAAGTTTCCTTAGTTGCAATACTCATCCTTTATGTAGATGACTTGATGTTGATAGGTTCAAATGAGGAAATCATCCAATTCATCACCATGCAACTCCACCTTGAGTATTATATTATAAAAATCGCTCTACTTTACTACTTCTTAGGCATGGAAGTGTGGTAGATGAAAAAAAGTTATATTCCTCTCCCAAAAGAAGTATTTCTCTAATCTTCTTTTCAAACATAACATGGACGTATGTCACTCAATATCCACACCACTTGATCCGAACATCAAGCTCACATTGGGGGACTCATCATCACTTGTAGATGTGCATGTTTATCGATATCTCATTGGCTCTTTACTTTACTTTTCCAACATGAGACCAGATATTGCCTATGTAGTTTGTATACTTGGTCAATTTGCATGTGTCTTGTCAGACACATTGAGCTTGCTAAGAGACTACTTTGATACCTTGCCCTCACTCGACATCATGGTCTTTGGTATAGAGGGGGCATTGATCTTGCATGATATTTGTTACCATTAGTGTCCATGTTAAAGGCCAAATGGTTGCTAGACACTTTGCATATGTTCTTTAACAAAACATATAGTGGCCTAGTCAGCCATAGACTTGAAGTTCGACCACATTTGTATGACCGAAGAAATATGTGTTCATGGTTTGTATATTGTGTGTTTTTCCTATGTATTCTACACCCCATATATGGAATATTGTGTGCGGCATTGGAGTTTGGGTTTCTATAGCAAGGGTATTATTACGGAGCTCTCAAGAAGGATAGTCCACCATCATTCATCACCAAAGAAATACTTCATTGATATCAGAGCATTTTGATGCAAAAGATTTGTTCCTTTTGGGCGAGAGAATCGAGCACCCACCCACCCAAGGCTTTCTCCAAGGTTTATGACTAAGGTGGTGACCAAGGCATAGACCTTGGCATACCTTCTCATCCAAGTCACCCAAGTCACCATTGGATGTGTGCGAGGGAGGACCTAAATGATCAAGGAAGATGGAGGTTCCCAATACTTCTTGGGAGGTCATCCATCCCAGTTTGTCCCCCCTAGAGCTTGCTTAACTGATAGAGCTCTTGCCACTAAGCTACACTTTTGTGGTGCTTGAGGAAGGGGAAAGACAGGTTCAAATTAACTTGAATATGTTTTGGGCCCTCAAAGCTTCATTTTTTATTTTCAAAGCCTATTTTTGAAGATTTTTTGGGGTGATTTTTGGAGCCATTTTGGAGTATTTTCACACATAGTTCTCTTTATACAGGTTCAAGAACATTAAGAAGAGTACTCTTCGTACTTCTATGCCAGAAAATATTCAGATTTGGGGCAATGTTTTCAACCACACTAGTAAATTTACAGGTGTTTTGAAAGTTTTCAGTTATGATGGGAACAACCATTGCAAGTTTATCTAGGTTTTTGAGCCTAAAGAATAGATTTGACAAACACTTGTGGTTGTTGATGGCTAGTTGTTAGGATGTGAATTCAGCCACTAAGTGCCATTTTACTGCCTATATTGAACACATCCACACTATGTACACCTCTGTGGGTTACGTTTTTGGCATAAAGCCTTTTATGTTTGATAAAGAGGTTCATGTTGAGGTTTTCTTAACTGCGAGACACCCATATGTCGAGGTCTCTTTGGTGATGTAGGTGGAAAACTTACCCAATGTTGTCATAGGACATGTATGCTAGTTGTTCATAGGTGTTCAATAAGCCTACTTGGCTTCTTTTGAGAAATTGATTATATGCAATGGAGTCAATGATTTCTATGCACATTTCCATGTCAATACTGGCAAATTTTATGAGATTTTGACACTGGTCATATGCTCTTTTTGTAGAGGAGACTGTGGCAAATGTTTTCTAGATTTTTTGGTTTTGCCAACTATACATTGGTTGATTTACTCCTTGATACACTTATTGATGTGAGCACATTCACCCTCAGATAATCCTTTTGGTTGGTCATTATTGTTCATTGATCCATTTTTCTAGGGACAGTGTTGATTTTTTCCCAAAATTTGACAGTTGGTCATCCTTTCTTGAGCCTTAGTGGTGCTTGGACTATTCTAGCTCCATTTTTATTCTATTCACTTCTCTATCATTATGGCATCATAAATCTCAGGCACATCAGGCATAACTGGGTCTATGCCAGTGTTCCCAAGAGGAGCTATAACTTGCAAGGCAAAGACCATTTTGAGATCCAAAAATTTAATGGCAAAAACTTTGCTCTATGGAAGAATTGGATTAAAGATGTGCTGATTTAGAGGAGACAGTGGAAGCCAAAAAATGGAATCTCAAAGAAGCTTGTCGATAAGGATAATGATGATTGGGATGAGTTGGATGAAATGGCCAGGTCTACCATTCAATCGCACCTGGCATATAATGTTTACTTTATGGTATTGGACTGTGAAAGTGCATAGGAGCTTTGGAAAAAGCTATGCAATATATATGAAAAAGAACAACATCAAATAAAGTGTATCTCATGAGACAGTTATATGACCTTCACATGAAGGACAAAAATAGTGTTGCTACTCATCTAGATGAGTTTGATGCTATATTCTCCTAGTTAGAGGCTCAAAAAATGGAGATGTATAATGAAATGAAAGCAATCTTGTTGTTATGCACCCAACCATCATCATGGGATACATATTGCACAACTATTAGCAATAGTGCACCAAGTGGTAAACTGGTCTATGATGACATATGTGGATCACTCTTGAGTGAGGAGATTCGTAGAAAATCTATGGTTGGCACTCAGAGTGGAGATGCATATAATTTTCGTGATTCTTACCAAGGAAAGAATCAACAATGTGGCAGGAACAAGAACAAGGAAAAGAATGGTCAATGGAATAAGAGTAGAAGTAAATCAAAGAAGAGGGATATCAAATCTCATTATTTTCATAAGAAAGAACATGTGAAGAAAGATTGATATGTCTTAAAGAATGCTAAAAGTAAAGGGTAGAATGTTGATGGGCATGTGAAATAACTACATGTACCATCTACTTCGACTATGAAGATTGAAGAAATCAATGCTATTTGTGATGATGTTGATGTGCTGACACTTGAGAGTATTGTGCCTACTAAGGCTCTTATGGCTTATTCTCTTTCTCACATGTGGTTGCCAGATTCTGATGCTTCTTTTCGTGTGACACCACATAGAGAATGGTTCTCTCCTTGACTTGGTGAATCTTACAAGTGTGATGTTGTTGGGATTGGAGATGTGGTTGTGCAATTCATTGATGCTTCAAAATTTACTATGCATAATGTATGCCATGTACCTCAATTACCACGTAGTTTGATGTGAGTTGGTCAACTTGATGATCTTGATTACAAAGTGGTTTTTTATGCTCAGTCCTTTCACATATGAAAGAGCAATGTGGTTATTGCAAAGGGAAGCAAAGTTGGCTCACTTTGTCCTTTATTTGTATCGCAAAAAGAACACTTGTTAGTTGTTATTGAATAGCCCATGACTTGCATTTGGCATGGCCATTTGGGCCACATATCTTGTAGTGGAATGGACAATCTTTCTCGTTCTGGCTACGTACATGTGTTATCTTTCTCTAATTTTTCATTTTATGAGCATTGTCAATATGGAAAGAAAACTAGGAATGTGCATAAAATGCACATTGACTCTTCAATTCAGTCTTTATATATAATTCATACAGACATGTGTGGTCCTATGCATCCAAGGTCATTAAGAGGTTCTCTTTACTTTGTCACTTTCATAGATGTACTAGAAAAGTCTGGTATATCCTATCAAATCGAAGGATGAGGTATTCCCTATTTTTAGAAAATGGCTTGCTTTAGTTGATATTGAAAATTGAACTAATCTTGAGGCTTTTACGTTCAGATAATTGGAGTGAGTGTACCTCACATTAATTCAGCCTTTTTTTGTCAGTCTAGAGGAATTCGTAGAGAGTTTACAGCTCCTTATACCCCACTGCACAATGATGTAGTTGAAAGGATGAATACAACTATTCACGATAGAGTACTTTCTATGCTACATCATGCAAACCTTTTGCAAGGCTTTTGGGCACAAGGAGTATTGATTGCAGGATTAACCTTTCACTTAGTACTGCCAAATATATGAAAGTGGCACAATAGTTGTGGACAAAGAAGCTTCCATATTATGATCATGTTTAAGTTTTTGGGTGTGAAGCACATGTTAATATACCCAAGAATCTTATACAAAAGTTGGACCATAAGTCAAAGAAATGCATTTTTCTTAGATATGGTCGAGAAGGACAATCTGGATATTGCTTAGGGGATCCTAGAACAAGGAAAGTGATAAGAAGTAGTGATGTCATCTTCAATGAGTCTAAGATGCATAAACAACCAACTAAGGAGATTGAAGTGAGAAGAGTGGTGTTTGAGGATACTGGTCCTCTAGTTCACATGCATAAAAATGCTACACATAGGGATGGTCAATAAAATATCCAATCAGATCAGTCAACAAATGTTCTTATCTAATAATCATTGAGACGCTTTGCATGTGTCTTGCATCCACCTGACAGATATGTTCCAAGTTTGGATTTTGTTATGCTAACAGATGCTAGTGAGCCTTCTTCCTACAAAGAGGCTATGCAGACAAAAGATCGTCTCAAGTGGGAGCATGCCATGAGGAGTGAATTGGATTCTATTCACAAGAATGGTACTTGGTATTTAGTACCTTTGCCAAATGGTAGAAATTAAGATTTGCCATATAAATGGGTATATAAGCTAAAATTCACATGATAATGGGCATGAATATTTTTGAAAAGTTCCCTTTCCAAGGATAATGGAGAAATGTGCATAAAATCAATTAACTGTGCATAGAGATGTACCCTTTAAAATGCATGCTTAGATGCATGATTTCAAAGGTAAATGCACACATATGGGCACACAAGTAAGTATTAAAATGCCCAAGGAGAATTTCAACGATGGATGAGATAGGATGGCCAAGCTTACTTCATGACCATGAGAACACTCAAGCAAAGTCAAGGGATGGATGAAGCTTAATTTCTAGCAAAGTATTTACACCCTTTTCTTTTCCTTACAAGCCATAGAACATACAATGCATGTCATTATAGACATGAACTCTGAAGTGGATGCATAGATTCAGATGGCCTATTTTCTTGGTCATCTATAAAGTTAGTCATAGAAATGATTAACATTATGCATCAAATCCATATAGTTTAGGAAAGGAAAGATTGGTTGTGCATGATCATGGCCATGGTTTAAGAAATATGCATCCAATGCATTATGGATGTTTGCATGCACCAAAAGAAAGATTCATGGTAATTTTGCACCATCCTTGGGATGAACAAAGTTCCAATTTGGAACTTTTGCATGCTTTAAGGAGGGTTTCATTTTCTGAACCCTATGCATGCTACACCTTTTTCAATAAAGGTGTAAATGTCTTGGATAAAAAGTATATCTATGAAATGGAATGCATGGGTTAGTGGGATTACTGGCTCTAATTGAAGTGTAGTTACAATTTCCATTATAGGAATAATGGTAGTATATCCGATTGGCCACATAATTTTGCACAATCGAAGAAGGAAGAGAAAGATGAGAAGAAATCAGAAAAATAGAAATTGTTTTGCAAAGGAAGACAAAGATGAGACGAAATAAAAAAAACAAAAATTGTTTTGCAAATACTGTAAAGCAAATGATCATGTCATTAAGAGCTGTCCCAAAGTGGCTACTAAAGAGGCAAAGAAGAAAAAGGTTGGAATGGTTGTTGCAGAGGCCTCTACACCGAAAACAAAGTCTCCTAATCTTGTGCAAGATGAAGAATGGGAAGTTACTATTGTTTGCAGTTTTGACCCATCTTCTTATGAGCAGTGCATGTTAGCACTAGACTCAGATGTTTGGTACTTTCACTACAAGGAATACGGGCGTATAGTGACAGTTAAGGCGACACGAATTCGTTGCTATAAAATTGCAACATGCATCGTAATGAGCGTCGCACGTGGACCGTCGATTAAATGACAAAGTGAACGACGCGTTTTGCGACTTGTACTGCGACGGGACCTGCGACGCTCGCTTGTAGCGTGCTAACATGACGGTTCCAAAAAGCGTCACTTAAGTGATGCTTTTTACGTCGCATAAGCGACGCTGTTTTCGACGTCGTTTATGCGACGCATCTAGCATCGCTTACACAACGGTCTGTTGACGGAAAAAATTAAAATGTTGGAGGCTCTTCGATCGACATTTTCATGCATGTAATCGAAGAGCTCTCCAACGTTCGCAGTTGCGCTGCGCTTACGAGCTAAATCAAGTATATGCAGGTCTCTGTTTCTCTCTTTCTACATCTTTTTCGCTTTGAATTCTCTCTCTCTCTCTGTCTCTCTCTTGCTTTGTTGACTCTCTCTCTTGTTCTCCTAATTGTTGACTCATGTTCTTGAACGTTATAGAAGTTCAAGTTTGCCAACATCTATATATCTACATCTTAAGAATACAACATGAACGAAAGAAAGGAGAAAATAACACTACATACATGCAACTTTGCATCGGTATATTTATTGCGATATTATTGGTTAAGATTTCAATCATCCACAATTTACCAGAGTGGTTCATAATTCATGAGTAGTTGCTTACATGGATATAGGTGACATGATATTTGGAGAACTCCAAAGAGAATTTTTAAAAATATTGAAAAAAAAAACAACATTTTGGGTGTCATTAGCTAGTATGAATATGATGTTTGATATTCAAGAACTGTGGTGATAGGGTTCTTCCATCTGCAAATATCAAAAAACCACCTCCCAACGGCGATCATACCTGACAGAACACCCAAGATCCTGAACCACTTAGCCTTGCTCTTGCGCATGCTCCACAGATTGCTATCCACATCATTGTCAACTACATCCTTGACAATGAACTCGTGAATGTTGGTGTCAATATCTTTCATATCTTCATCCATTGGTGTCAATATTCTACCCACAGAATGCCTTTATTCATAAAAAATATTATTATGAAAGTATTATTGTAATTAATACACATGTAGCATATGATCTCATTACATAAATTTGTAATTAACGTTTTCCAACAAACTCTAAAATTACTCTTACAAGTCTCATCGCCAGCAAAGTGCTTCTGTCATGGGAGCTGGACGTAAGACCGAAACATACAAAGGCCTTCATTCTCCTTCCTCTTGGGCTAGCCATTCTCCTTCATCACCGCTCCCGTTCTTGAACCTTCCGACGGAGGAGCTTGCTGCAGTGATTTTTGGCTGTGACCATGCGACTTACAATGAATGCGTCACACAATTTCTGTTTGGTATACTTTATCTATCCTCTTACTTTCTATCACAGATATACGTCTCTCCCTTTAAACCATATGCATGAACAATAGCTTGATCATCAGCTTTTCTGCATGTCCAGGCCTTCGAGCTTCTCATATCATCTATGTAAAGAATGTCCGACCAGAGATGCCACTATTTTTGTTTAATTACATTGATAAAAAGTTGCATGGTATTTCTGAGGCAGATAGCTATGGAGAGATGAACATCAATCCATATGCCTGGACTGATGGGAAGCAGAAGACACATTTTTCAGCTCAGGTTCTTTGCTTAGATTTAATCTCTGATATTACATTAGATCACTGTTTGAGGTGTAATGAGGTTTTGTTTACATGTAGGCATGCATACGGGTGAGATGTCAGTGTGCACCATTGACAGAAAGCATATACAAGGGAGCATTAGCAGCAAAGAGGAAATGGACGAGAACTATGGTGATAGGGTTCTTCCATCTGCAAATATCAGAAAACTACCTCCCAACGGCAATCATACCCGACAGAACACCCAAGATCCTGAACCACTTAGCCTTGCTCTTGTGCATGCTCCACAGATTGCTATCCACATCATTAACAACTACATCCTTGACAGTGAACTCGTGAATGTTGGTGTCAATATCTTTCATATCTTCATCCATTGGTGTCAATATTCTATCCACAGAATGCCTTCATTCATAAAAAATATTATTATGAAAGTATTATTGTAATTAATACACACGTAGCATATGATCTCATTACATAAATTTGTAATTAACGTTTTCCAACAAACTCTAAAATTACTCTTACAAGTCTCATCGCCATCAAAGTTCGACCATATCATCTATGTAAAGAATGTCCGACCAGGGATGCCACTATTTTTGTTTAATTACATTGATAAAAAGTTGCATGGTATTTCTGAGGCTAGCTATGGAGAGATGAACATCAATCCATATGCCTGGACTGATGGGAAGTAGAAGACACGTTTTTCAGCTCAGGTTCTTTGCTTAGATTTAATAATCTCTGATATTACATTAGATCACTGTCTGAGGTGTAATGAGGTTTTGTTTACATGTAGGCACGCATACGGGTGAGATGTCAGTGTGCACCATTGACAGAAAGCATATACAAGGGAGCATTAGCAGCGAATTATGTGAATTATTCACAGGAGAAAATCCTATTTGAGTTAATTCATGTGTGACAGATAAGCTTATATCTCTTTTCATGTAGGCTCGTTGAGTGTCAGTAGACAGATTGTGGATTTACAACGTGGGTCCATCAACAAAGGAGAAGAATATACAAGGGAGCATTAGCAGCGAATTATGTCAATTATTCACAGGAGAAAAACCTATTTGATCAGTTAATTCATGTGCGGACAGATAAGCTTATATCTCTTTTCATGAGAAACTCGTTGAGTGTCAGTAGACAGGTTGTGGGTTTACAACGTGGGCCCATCAACAAAGGAGAAGCATATACAAGGGAGCATTAGCAGCGAATTATGTGAATTATTCTCAGGAGAAAAACCTATTTGAGTGAATTCATGTGCGGACAGATAAGCTTATATCTCTTTTCATTAGAAAATCGTTGAGTGTTAGTAGAAAGGTTGTGGGTTTACAACGTGGGCCCATCAACAAAGGAGAAGCATATACAAGGGAGCATTAACAGTGAATTATGTGAATTATTCACAGGAGAAAAACCTATTTGAGTTAAATCATGTGCAGACAGATAAGCTTATATCTCTTTTCATGAGAAACTCATTGAGTGTCAGTAGACAGGTTGTGGGTTTACAACGTGGGTCCATCAACAAAGGAGAAGAATATACAAGGGAGCATTAGCAGCAAATTATGTCAATTATTCACAGGAGAAAAACCTATTTGATCAGTTAATTCATGTGCGCACAGATAAGCTTATATCTCTTTTCATGAGAAACTCGTTGAGTGTCAGTAGACAGGTTGTGGGTTTACAACGTGGGCCCATCAACAAAGGAGAAGCATATACAAGGGAGCATTAGCAGCGAATTATGTGAATTATTCACAGGAGAAAAACCTATTTGAGTTAATTCATGTGCAGACAGATAAGCTTATATCTCTTTTCATTAGAAAATCGTTGAGTCTCAGTAGAAAGTTGTGGGTTTACAACGTGGGCCCATCAACAAAGGAGAAGCATATACAAGGGAGCATTAGCAGCGAATTATGTGAATTATTCACAGGAGAAAAACCTATTTGAGTTAAATCATGTGCAGATAGATAAGCTTATATCTCTTTTCATGAGAAACTCGTTGAGTGTCAGTAGACAGTTTGTGGGTTTACAACGTGGGTCCATCAACAAAGGAGAAGCATATACAAGGGAGCATTAGCAGTGAATTATGTGAATTATTCACAGGAGAAAATTCTATTTGAGTTAAATCATGTGCAGACAGATAAGCTTATATCTCTTTTCATGAGAAACTCGTTGAGTGTCAGTAGATAGGTTGTGGGTTTACACATAGACACACACATACACACACATACACATAGATAAGCTTATATCTCGTTTCATGAGAAACTCGTTGAGTGTCAGTAGATAGGTTGTGGGTTTACACATAGACACATAGACACACACATATGGCAATCTGTTAACCATTTATTGCAAACAGGACACTCCATTATCTCGTTGTCATGCACAACTACACTACCTAAATATGTGTACTCTATACCAGGGAGAAAGGTCATATTTAAGACCTGTATCCCTGTGTGAATGCATGTGTATGTGTGTGAATGCATCATTATGTGTGTATGTGTGTATGCATCTGTATGTGTGTGAATGCATCATTATGTGTGTATGTGTCTATGTGTGTATGTGTGTGTGTATATGTGTGTGTATGTGTGTGCACGTCTATGTGTATGTGTGTGTGTTTATGAGTGTGGATCTGTTTATGTGTGTGTATGTGTCTATGGGTGTGTATGTGTCTATGTGTGTGTGTATGCATGTATGTATGCATATGTGTGTGTATATGTGTGTATGCTTTATGTATGCATATGTGTGTGTATGCATTATGTATGTGTATGTATGCATGTGCATTATGTATGCATATGCATTATGTATGTGTATGTATGCATGTGCATTATGTATGCATATGCATTATGTATGTGTATGTATGTGTATGTATGCATATGCATTATGTATGCATATGTGTGTGTATGCATGTAAGTATGTATGTATGTATGTATGCATATGCATATGCATATGTATGCATGTATGCGTATGTGTGTGCATGTCTCTCTATGTGGGTGTGTATGCATATATGTGTGTGTATGTGTGTATGTGTGTATGTGTGTGTATGTGTGTGTGTATGTGTGTGTATGTGTGTATGTGTGTGTGTATGTGTGTGCATGTGTGTATGTGTGTGTATATGTATGTGTATATGTGTGTGCATGTGTATGCATGATGTATGTGTATGTCTGCATGTGCATTATGTATGCATATGTGTGTGTATGTATATATGTGTGTCTGCATGTATATGTGTGTGTGTATGTATGTATATGTGTGTGTATGCAACATTATGTGTGTATGTGTGTATACGAGTGTGTATTTGTGTGTGTATGTGTGTGTGTATATGTGTATGTGTGTGTGTCTATGTGTGTATATGTGTGTGTATGCATATGTATGTGTGTGTGTGTATGTGTCTACGTGTGTATGTGTATGCATGTATGTATGCATATGTGTGTGTATGTGTGTGTATGCTTTATGTATGCATTATGTATGCATTATGTATGTGTATGTATGCATGTGCATTATGTATGCATATGCATTATGTATGTGTATGTATGCATGTGCATTATGTATGCATGTGCATTATGTATGCATATGCATTATGTATGTGTATGTATGCATGTGCATTGTGTATGCATGTAAGTATGTATGTATGTATGCATATGCATATGCATATGTATGCATGTATGTGTATGTGTGTGCGTGTCTCTCTATGTGTGTGTGTATGCATATATGTGTGTGTATGTGTGTGTATGTGTGTGTATGTGTGTATGTGTGTGTATGTGTGTGTGTATGTGTGTGTATGCATGTGTATATGTGTGTATGTGTGTGTATGTGTATGTGTATGTGTATGTGTATATGCGTGTGCATGTGTATGCATTATGTATGTGTATGTTTGCATGTGCATTATGTATGCATATGTGTGTGTATGTATATATGTGTGTGTGCATGTATATGTGTGAGTGTATGTATGTATATGTGTGTGTATGCAACATTATGTGTGTATGTGTGTATATGTGTGTGTATTTGTGTGTGTATGTGTGTGTATATGTGTGTGTGTGTCTATATGTGTATATGTGTGTGTGTGTATGCATATGTATGTGTGTGTAAGTGTGTGTGTGTGCGCATACCTGGTCTCTCTCTCTCTCTCTCTCTCTCTCTCTCTCTCTCTCTCTCTCTCTCTCTCTCTCTCTCTCTCTCTCTGGTTCTCTTGCTCTCGTCCAGATCTCGGCACAAATGTGCCGGGAGAAATTGAAAATTTTTTTGAACATTCTAGAGCATCGCTTACGCGACGCTCTCGAAAGGATGACGCATATGCGACGCTCTCAAGTTTGCCCACGTCGCACATACCGTCGCTAGCAAGCGACTCTATTTGCGACGCAAAGATTAGCGTCGCATAAGCGACGCAAGCTTGAGTCTACAACATACCCCGCCTAAAAATCAAAATTTCGAAAACACGACCGTCGCTTACGCGATGCTAGCATCGCATAAGCGACGGTCCCTGTTTTTTTTCCGGTTCGGCAGCGTCGCTATGCCCCCCTATTTCTTGTAGTGTTTGATAGTGGGGTGACCAAACATATTACCTCATAGCGCAACACTCGAGCCTGCCCCTACAGGGAATACTGTTACATGTGCCAACAACTCCTCTTATCCTATTATGGGAGTTGGTAAGATCATTCTGACTACTACTGGTGGCAGTTCTTTTACATTGTCAAATCCTTTATTTGTGCCACAGATCAAGAAGAATATGTTATCAGTTTCAGCCATATCCAAGATTGGTTTGGTTGTGAAATTTGTTGATGACAGATGTACAGTTCATGATCTATCAAATGGTGACATGATTATTGCTTATGGCATTTTATCTTGTGGGTTGTATAAGCTCATAGATTATGAAAAATCTATGAATGATTCAACATGTGTGGTACATGATTCTCAGGCTATGTCAGATGCAAAGCTTTGGCATGCACGCTTTGGTCATCTGAATTTTGCTAGTTTGCTACACCTGCAGAAATCTGAAATGGTGTCATCTTTGCCCAAACTTGAGGCACCTGGTAAACATGTATGCAAAGGCCATATTTTGGGCAAAATGCAGTGTTCCTCATTCCCAAAAGATGGTTTTGTTTGAGCTACACAAAAATTGCATTTTGTTCACACTGATGTATGTGGTCCTATGCAGACACCCTCTTTTGGAAACTATCTTTACTTTGTGACTTTCATTGATGATTGGCATGCATGGGTATATCCATTGAAAGCAAAGTCCCAAGTTCTCATGTGCTTCAAATAGTTTTTGGTTTTGGCTGAAAATCTGTCACCATGTAAAATGGGCACCCTCCATTCTGATCAAGGGGGGAATATATGTCTTCTGACTTTGATGCATTTCTGGTTGAATGTAGGATAAAACATCAGTGTATAGTGCCATATACACCTCAACAAAATGGAGTTGTTGAACAGAAGAACATGTCACTCATGGAGATGGCGAGGTGTATGGTCAAGAGTCATGCTTTAACACATAGTTTATGGATTGAGGCTATTATGTGAGCAGCATATGTACTTAATAGGTGTCCCACTAAAGCACCACAGTCTATCACTCCATATGAGGCTTGGCATGGTCGTAAGCCATGTGTTGCTCATCTGCATGTTTTTGGTTGTTTGGCATATGCATTAGTGCCTGAACAACATCATAGATATTTGGATGATAAAGTAGTAAAATGTATTTTTGTTGGGTATAGTTCTGAAAGAAAAGGCTATCATCTGTATCATCCATAGACTAAACGTATTTGGTTAGCCGTAATGTTGTTTTTGTGGAAGATGCTATTCATCTGTTACTTTCATGTACTAAGGAGACATGTGTTAGCTCCAAAAACATGTATGATACTTTGCTGCCTCTTTTTATAGGTGGATAGTCTAGTGTTGATCCTAATGAGGCAACTTGTCAACCTTTGTAGGTTTCATCTGATGATGCAGATCATTCCATTTCTCATGCAGATTTACATGATGCACTTGTTAATGAGAGAGCTGCTATTGAGTAGCCAAAAACTATGCCAAAATGGCTAGTGAAGACTTTGCGTGACAACAAATTAGATGCACGTCTATCACATCTTACTTGGTCAGGCTCTCATAGTGCCTCTTTTGCATCAGATTGCTATGCTATGGCTGGATCTAGGCTCTGTGATGAGAATGGGCCTATTTCATTTTATGAAGCACAAGATTCAAAAAAATGGATGGCTATTGTGCAATCTGAATAGGATGCTATAATGAAGAATGGTACCTGGTCTTTATGTGAATTGCCTTCAAGCAAGAAGGCCATTGGCACTAAGTGGGTATACAAGCTGAAGCGCAAGCCTCATGGAACAGTTGATAGGTATAAGGCTAGGCTTATTGCAAAGGGTTATACGTAGGAAAATGACATTGATTTTGATGAAACCTTTGCACCTACATGTCGAATGACTACTGCTCATAGCATTTGTGCACTTGCAACTCATCATGGTTGGAATGTACATCAGTTTGACATTAAAACAACATTTCTAAATGGTGACTTGCATGAAGAAGTGTATGTTTTTCAGCCCGGTGACTTTGTGCAGAAAGGGCATGAAAACCAAGTGTGTAAGTTAAGGAAGGCATGAAAAGATACATGCCTATCTGATTGCACATGGTTTTGATAATAGTCCAATTGAAAGCACCTTATATGTTAAGGGTGCTAATGATGTGCATATGATCATTGTTGTGTATGTTGATGACATGCTGCTCACTGGTCCTCGTGAGAAGCATAGTGCTGATTTCAAGGCTGATTTGCATGCCTCATTTGAGATGTCTGATTTGGGGCATTTGCATCATTATTTGGGCATTCAATTTCTGCAAGTTGATGGTGGAATGGCTTTGTGTCAAACGAAATATATTGACATATTATTGCATCATTCTTTTTGGCCTGGAAGATTATAAATCTATTGCCACTCCTATGGAGACAAGTTTACGATTAAGTCTTGATGATGCTGGAGATGCATTTGATGTTGTTCTCTATCAGCACACTATTGGATGCTTGATTTACTTATGCATTACTCACCCAGATATTCAATTTTTTGTCTCACGGATGAGAAGTTTATGCATTGCCCAGGTGTCAAGAATTGACAGGCAGTTAAGTGCATCTTTCACTACTTGAGTGGTAGTCGACTACTTGGATTGTTTTATCCCAAGGGGGGGTCACTACTGCTAGATTTGCATGCTTTTTCTGACTCTGACTCAGCTAGTTGCTATGACACTCGTGTGTCCACTAGTGGCTTTTGCTTCATGCTTGGTAGCTCATGTATATCTTGGTTGAGCAAGAAGCACCTACTGTGGCCACCTCTAGTTGTGAGGCTGAGCATAAGGAAGATTTCACAACAACTATTGAGTGTCTGTGGCTCAGATGCCTCATGGCTGATTTGGGTGTTGGTCAGTCTTTTGCCACCACCATCTTCACTGACAGTCAGAGCGCATTGGAAGTTGCAAGCAACCCTGTGTTCCATGATCGCACTAAGCACATTGAGGTGCATTATCATTATGTCAAGAAAAG
The DNA here is from genome assembly GCA_020310875.1 of Ceratopteris richardii. Lineage (NCBI taxonomy): Eukaryota > Viridiplantae > Streptophyta > Polypodiopsida > Polypodiales > Pteridaceae > Ceratopteris > Ceratopteris richardii. The sequence continues at coordinate 104,254,082 of CM035429.1, forward strand.
GTTGTCTGCTGGAGAGATCCGCTTGGCATATGTGCCCACGTAGGAGAACATTGCATACCTTTTCACGAAGGCTCTACCTAGGGAGAAGTTTGAAGATTTCCGCAAAGCTTTGGGCTTACTTCCTTTTGTGGATTGATTCCACATAGCTTGGCACTTCCTTATATATGAGTGCCAGCTCCTTGTTGATTGCATCACTCCCAAGGGGGGTTTGTTGATATATTTAGGTAGTGACGTGCTTGAACACACTAGGACTGCCGAGGCACTTTTTTCCCTCTTTAGGAGGTTTTTTTCCCCATCTTGTATATATGCCTGTAGCCCTAATGGGTTACTTATCTTTGTACATTCTAGTGGTAATTGTGTGCTGTGCTCGAAGTTTCTTCTTCCTTGTGCTATTCACGTGCTTCTGTAGACATCTAACTCCAACACCAATGGCCTTCTTGCCAGAAGGCAAGTCACATAAAGACCAGGTACCATTTTTCATGATAGCATCATATTTTGATTGCATAGCCGCCATCCAATCTTTAGATTTTTGTGCTTCACCAAACAAAACAAGCTCATTCTCATCACAGAGACGAGAGGCAACCATAGCATAGCAATCTGACACAAAAGATGCACTATGTGATCCTGGTCAAGTACAATATGACAGAGGTGCATCTAATTTGGTGTCACACAAAGTCTGCACCAACCATTTTGGCATGGTTTTTACCTCCTCGATATAAACTCTCTCATCAACAAGTGCATCATGTAAATCTGCATAAAAAATGGAATTATATGGATCATTACATGAGACCTGCAAAGGCTGAGAAGTTGCCTCATTAGGACCAGCACTAGACTATCCACCTGTAAAAAGAGGAAGCAAAGTATCATACATGTCTTTGGAGCTAACAAATGTCTCCTTAGTACATGAAAGTAATGGCTGAATAGCATCTTCCACAAAAACAACATCACGATTATCCAGAATGCATTTAGTCTATGGATGATATAAGCGATAGCCTTTGCTTTCAGAACTGTACCCAACAAAAATAAATTTAGTGATAGACTACAATGATTTAGTGGGACACCTATTAAGTACATATGTTGCACACATAACAACCTCAAGCCAAAAACTATGTGGTAAAGCCTGACTCTTGACCATACACCTCGCCATCTCCATGAGTGACTTGTTCTTCTGTTAAACAACTCCATTCTGTTGAGGTGTAAATGGCACTATGCATTGATGTTTTATCCCACGTTCGGCTAGAAATGCATTAAAGTCACAAGACATATGTTCCTTTCCTCGATCAAAATGGAGGGTGCCCATTTTACATGCTGATAGATTTTCAACCAAAACCAAAAACTGTTTGAAGCACATAAACACTTCAGACTTTGCTTTCAATGGATATACCCATGCATGCTTGGAAAAATCATCAATGAAAGTCACGACATAAAGATAGTTTCAAAAAGAGGGTGTCTGCATAGGATCACACACATCACTGTGAGCAGTCTTCAGTTTCTGAGTAGCTCAAACTAAACCGTCTTTTGGGAAGGAGGAACACTCCATTTTTCCCAAAATACAACATTCACAACACATGTTTACCGGGTGCCTCAAGTTTGGGTGAAGAGGACACCATTTTAGATTTGTGCAGGTGTAGCAAACTAGCAAAATTCAGATGACCAAGGCATGCATGCCAAAGCTTTCCATCTGACAAAGACTGAGAATCATGTACTACACATGTTAAATCATTCACTGATTTTTCATAGTTTATGAGCTTATACATCCCATGACATAAAATGGCAGAAGCAATAATCACGTTGCCATTTGACAGATCGTGAACTGTACATCTATCATCAACAAATTTCACAACCAAGCTTGGCTAAAGCTAAAATTGATAATAGATTCTTCTTGATCCGTGGCACAAATAAAGCATCCGAGAATGTAAAAGAACTACCATTAGCAAAAGTCAGAATGATCTTACCAACTCTCATGATAGGATAAGAGGAGTTGTTGGCGCATGTGATAGTATTCCCTGTAGAGGCATGCTCGAGTGAAGTGAAGAAACTGTGCTGCAAGGTAATATGTTCGGTTGCCCCAATATCAAAGTACCAAACATCTGAGTCTATTGCAGACATACAATGTTCAGGAGAATATGGGTCAAAACTGCAAACACTCGTAAATGCCCATTCTTCATTTTGCACTAGATTTGTAGACTTTGTTTTTGGTGTAGAGGCCTCTGCAACAACCACTCTAGACTCTTTTTTCTTTGCCTCTTTTGTAGCCAATTTTGGAGAATTCTTTATGACATGATCATTTGTTTTACAGTACTTGCAAAACAATTTTTGCTTTTATGTTTTCTTGTCATTTTTTTCATCCTTCTTTGATTGTGCAGAATTAGTAGATTTCTACTTACTAGTAGAAGAGCTCCATTTAGCTTTGCCCTTATGACTAGCCAAGAAAGCTTGATCTACAACACCCATAATGGACCTGTTCTTCCTATATTGATCTTCCTGCAACAGAACAGAGTCTAACTCCTCAAATGGCAAGGCATTTGGATTGCCTTTCATCATCAAACAAAGGGTAGAAGTAAAACTCTGGTATGAATCGGGAAGACCATTCAGAACAGTATGCACAAAGTGAGCTGTCAGGCAAGACTCCATCAACAAAAATCAATTGTTCTTTCAAATCTTTGATCTTTGTTAGAAAACTATCCATGGAATCACCTTCATTCCTGTGCTCACTCTCCAACTATTTTTGGCGGTAAGCAACATGAGCCTCATTCCTTGCTTGGTACAAAGTGGTAAGTGTATCCCAAGAATCCTTAGTTGTTTTGCAAGAACGAATGTGAGGAATAATGGCATGTTTGATAGACAAGGCTATCAATGCATGTGCTTGAGCATCTTTGCCATCCCAACAAATTTTCTCTACAGTATGTGCAACAAAAACCTCAACACGAATAGGAATCTGTAGAATATCACCATCTTCGATGCCATCTGCATCAGCTTCAGTACCTATATTTTTAGGTGTAATAGGATGTTTTTCAACACCTTGCACAATATTCCACAGTCCTTTTGCGACCAATACATGATGCACCATATAAGCCCATAATGGGTAAATCGTACCATCCAAGTTATCTTCAACAGCCAACATACATAATACATCACTTATTTCAGCCATGGCCACTGACTAAAATACCCTGATGCAAAAAATTGACTGTATTTGAAAAAGTTGAATAGAAGTACCCTGTCTAGTTCTACTAAACTTGTAGTAGACGTGAAGACGCTTATACTGGTTAACCAAAACTTTTATATATCTTTGGCACAAAAGATGAAATAGTCTGCACAAGCACTGTGATATTGCATTCGGAGGCCAAAACGAGCTTAGATCGCAATTTCGGCACCATAGATGAAACCATTTTGATTTCCTAATCGCCTTGAGTATGGACACCATTTTTCATGTGATTCTAAGACTATGACCGAAGAGGTGTCGACTATGCCCTAGATGAAGCGGTGACCTGCTCTGATACCAATTATTGGAGTTTGAGGTCTGCAGAAGCACGTGAACAACACAAAGAAGAAGAAGAAGAAGCTTGGAGCACAACACACAATACTGAATGTATTCCCACTAGAATGTATAGATATGTAACCGGTTAGGGCAATAGGCTTATATACATGTCCGAGGAAAAAACCTCCTAAAGAGGGAAACAAGTGGCCCAGTGGTCCTAGTGTGTTCACACACATCACCACCTAAACATATCAACAAATATTGCAACATTCTGGCCTTGAAAATTGCAAATCTATTGCCACTCCTATGGAAATAGGTTTATGGTTGAGTCTTCATGCTATTGGAGATAGCATTTGATGTTGTTCTCTATCATCAGGTATTTTGATGCTTGACTTACTTATGCATAACTCAGCTTGAAATTTAGTTTTCTATCTCTTAGATGAGCAAATTTATGCATTGGTAGGCGATTAAGTGCATATTTTACTATTTTAGGGTTATTCGGCCACTTAGATAGTTTTATCACAAGGGGAGATCATTACCACCAGATTTACATGCTTTTCATACTTAGATTGGGCTGGTTGCTATGACACTCTCATGTCCACTAGTGGTTTTTGCTTCGTGCTTGGTAGCTCATGCATATCATGGTTGAGCAAGGAGGAGCCTACTGTGGCCACTTCTAGTTGTGAGGCTGGGTATAGGGTAGCTTTCATAGTGACTGTTGAATGTGTGTGGCTCAACCAGCTTTTGGTTGATTTGGGTGTTGGTCAGTCTTCTACACCACCATCTTCACTAACAATCAACGTGCATTGGCAGTTGCGAGGAACCCTGTGTCTATGCTAGCACAAAGCACATTGAGGTGCACTATCATTATTTCAGGGAGAGGTTCTCTACTAGAGAGACCAGTTTGGCATATGTGCAAATGATAATGTTGTAGAACTTTTCACAAAGGCTCTGCTTAGGGAGAAATTTGAAGCTTTTCACAAAGCTTTGGGCTTACTTACTTTTGTGGATTGATCTCTTTCCACATAGCTTGGCACTTCCTTATACATGACTACTAGCTCTTTGTTCACCACATCACTCCCATGTGGGATTTGTTGATACATCTCAGTAATGATTTGTGTGAACACACTTGGGACAGGCAAGGCACTTTTTTCCCTCCTTAGGAGATTTTTTTCCCCGGCTTGCATATATGCCTATAACCCTAACTTGTCACTTAACTTGCTAATGCATTCAATATTGTATTGTGCTCCAAGATTCTTCTTCTTCCTTTTGCTATTTTTTGGCTTCCACATACCTCAATCTCCAACAATGGATGGCTAGAAGAAGCACTTCTAGCTCGTATGAGGGTATCTTTCCCACATACATAAAGAATACCCGAAGAAAGCAATGTTATATGTGTTGTTATCTCCTTGTTTAAGCATCCAAGAATGACATAAGAGACTTCTCCTTCTCCTATGGCTATAGAATGGCACCTTCGCATGGGTGAGAAGATCTTTGCATGATGGCTCCTTTGGGCATCTATGCCTAGTTTGGAGGCATGTTCACAAACATGCTCTCATGTGAGAAGCTTTTGAGATCCTCCCACAGGCTCAACACTTGTTTTTTTAATATCTACCAACCTCGAAAATCATATATGCCATGAATTCTATGCGAGAAGAAGAAGATGCCTTCAAAAAATAACCTGTGTGGTTTTTCCTTTTTGCTTGAAAATAGTAGAAGGTGTCTCTTTCTCATGCCCAAGAGTCTAACTACCACCTTTGAAACTTATTCTCACAAAATGAATCCTGATTGTTATGTGTGCTACTCTCCTCCCAGCCTATTTATCCCCTCGCTCCCACAAGATTGTATTTATAATATTTTAGTGTGAACATGTGTTCATCATGCACACTTACTCTATTAACACCTTCAAAAACTTAGGATAACCCCTAAGCTAGGGACCTAGGCTAAACTAGCCCTTGTGCCAAACACAATGATATATGATCTATCTTGGATCTATGTCTAACACAAAGATTAGAAGATAGAAACAAAAGTGATTATGTTGATCCCCTATCAAGACACCACTCTCAAAGGCCTCAAACCCCTTTATAGAAGTATATAAGGTTCGATTCACATAGACTGGTGGCACACTTTGTGCTTCTAGTTGTCCATATTCTATTTGTTCATGAAAAAAGAGAAGTGTTTTGAATCCACCTTAGAAGGAACCTGCCTTCCATCCTCAGAACAACAAGGTACCACATCGATAATGTTTTTGATTGGTTTTGTGAAATTTTCAGCCAATAAATATACAAACTTTAGTTCATCTTTTGCAGACAGCCATGGCTATGTGTGAGCCGAAGAGCATGGAACTCAATCTGAGTAAGCACAAATGTGCCTCTGTTGCCCTTCGGATCCCACAGACGCAGGAACGCAGAGGATAGTACAAAAACAAAATCACACAAAAGTACTCAGAGAATAGAAAGAGACAAGAGACAACACCAGATTGGGTACACCCACATACTCTGATGGATGAGTCTATCAGAGCATGTGTATTTATAGGTAATTCATATTATGTCCTGTTTTGATTTAGCAGGTGAAGATCCATGAGGGTGTGAACACGCATGGATTTATTCAAATACTTTTGGATATATTTAGAAGAATATTTTTAGAAAATAGTTATTTTTAGAAAATAGTATTTTTAGTTATTTTTGTAAATAAAGCAAAAGCACGTTATTTAAAGCGTGGCCCTCATGTATCTTCTATTCAGGACGTAATATGAATTACCTATAAATACACATGCTCTGATAGACTCGTCCATCAGAGTATGTAGGGGGAGATTACCCAATCTGGTGTCGTCTCTTGTAAAATAACTAAAAATACTATCTTCTAAAAATAAATATTTTTTAAAAATATTCTTCTAAATATCTCCAAAAGTATTTGAATAAATCCATGCACGTTCACACCCTCATGGATCTTCACCCGCTAAATCAAAACACGAAGCACATTAAAATCCTCAAGGCATTAAAATCCTCAAGACATTAAAATCCTCAAGGCATTAAAATCCATTTAACATTCCAATATTCCATAAAGTATAACAACATCTGTGTCTGAACTCATATGTGTGAACCAAAGAGA